>JADLZN010009633.1:0-14690 GCA_018155175.1 Sinocyclocheilus anophthalmus | reverse complement strand
GGTCAGTATATGCATTCATAATTTAAACAAGTGTCACAATTAATATAATATGAGAAATTAAAAAAATCAAAACAACTAAAACTTTAGAGGGGCAGATTTTGTTTGAACTATCTATTTATAGCAGGCTCACGTTTTTCTCATGAAAGAAATATGCAAATACACTACCAGTCAAAATTTGGGATTTTGTTTTTTTTAAGAAGTCTCGTATGATTGCCAAGGCTGCATTTATTTGATGAAAAATCAGTAATATGTTTTCCATCATTGCTAATAATAGACATCTTTCTTAAGACAGCAATCATCATATTATCAGTTTAATATCCTGTGACACTGAAGACTGCTTATGGTTGCAGGATCACAGGAATAAATACATTTCACAATGTTACTGTAAATTTACTGTATTTTTGTTTTAAATAGATGCAGCCTATTTGTTCAAATACTGTATAAAAAAATAAATCAATCAAACAAGATTGTTATGTTTATAAAAACAGGTTACATAAAGTTTCCAATTTTCTGTCATGCAAATTCCCACACATTTTTGTAATTGGCAAATCTGTATACAGTAGCTACATTTCCGGTCTAAAACCATCTTCATGTTTGGTCACCTTATATGCCATAAAAGGTCCTTGACTAAAATTTTACTAATACAGTTTTGAAAGCTTCAGCAGCACTTTTTTTTCTGTTGCACATTATAACCCAATGCTCTTGTTATTTTATGAGTGTTTTTTTACACACAAACTTAGATAACAATTCCTCTGGGAAACATGCTATAGAGATTAATTACAATTTATGTGCTACTAAAGCTCCGCTCGCTACTTCTGCATAACCTACACAGGGCCACTGTTCCAGGACATGATTTTATGAAGCAACATAGGTGGACTTTGTGATTACTGAGTCATAATTAACATAATGGATCTAAAAAAGTTGTCATAAAACCATTACATTTCACTGTAGTAAGCAAACAGAACAGTTAGCAATTCCACAGGCTATGAGACATTTGAATACACAGGTAAACAAATCTACTTGGGATTAATAGTAAAGCGAGATTTAAATTCTGTTTCAAATAGGCTTTTTATGCACACATTAGATTTTATGTTTTACGTGCATCAGACTATTGGAACCATCTGGTTTTACAACTGCAGTATCACTAACATCACACTTTCAATTTTTAGAGGGACAGTCGAGGTAAATGCAGCTGTGACTGTAATATCTGTTCTAGCTTTTACAATGATAGCACGCCATTCATATCTCTCTCTCTGGAGTCATTTTAAAAGAGTACATTGTGTCAGAAAGTAGTTTCAATGCAAATGGGGCTGCAGAGAGATGAATAGCACAGATGCAGGAATCAGACGCGCCACTGTGATTGTCACATAGCTAAAGATTACCATCCTGTCGGAGTCATATAAAAAATATCCACGGCCTTACAATCCGGCAAAACTTTATCTGCTGAAAACCCAAGACTGCTGAATGTCTACTTCCTTTTTTCACCCACTGCCAGACCTATATGCATAGCCATTGTTAACATCCCAGTACATGATGCAAATTCACAGTGGAGCAGCTAGCATGTATTTCATCTTTACCTTTTCAGGTATTCACTTTGTCGCCGGAAATTGATAGCTATCGAAAAAAAGAAAAAAAAAAAAACACAAAGGAGAAGAGGAGGACAGAGAGGAAGAAAGGGATTCGGTGTATGTGTTGAATGTTAGTTCCGGTGTTGTTTTGTTTTGTAGTAAGCTTAGAGTATCCCCAGCAACCATGCCCTTGTTGTCTCTCATCTACCAAAAATCACGATTAAATTTTTTTCTACATCTTGATTCTGATAAGACCAGGGTTTTCAAGTATGTCACCGTGACCTCATAGAATTATGGTTTTTGATGATTAAGTGTGGTTCTAGCATTGCATTTTATTTGTATGCAAGACATTGCCCTGCTTATTAACCTATTAACACATCTAAACAACACAGAAACCCGTTAGAGATTACAAATGTTTAAATCCCATTTTAGGTCATAGAATATTTGAAATGAACAGTAGACCTTCATAGTATTTAATCCAATATGATTTTGGGTTGTTTGTTTAATGAATCCCATTGTAGCATATTTCATAATTTGACATAAGTTTTTGTGTTCATTATGTAGTGATTATGCACTGGTTTTGATGTTATATTTAGCTCATTTCCATCATTTACCCACGCCTAACCTGAATGAATGAATGAATGAAATGAATGAAATGTCATTTTTAAAAATAATTTATTCATTCTTAACTACTTCCTATTGTATGTGCTGCAGGACAGCTGCAGCTAAAAAAATGACAAATTCAACATAAAATGATCACGAATGTAATATATGTATTTGTTTGTTATATTCCAAGCCTTCCAAAGCCATAATGTAACTGTCACGCCCCTGGACTCTTTGTGTTATGTTTTCCCTCCCCAGGTGTGTCGTGGTTCCCTTTAATTCGGTCATGCTTGCCCTGTGTTTCCCATCACCCAATGTTTAAAAGGCCCCAGTCCTTTCAGTTATTTTTGTCCGGTCCTCAAACACATTCTTCTGTTCTCAGTGTCTCCTATGTTCCCCGTGTATCATTAAAGACTGTAATTGAAGTTCTCCGTGTTTTTTTCCTCGTTCCTCGCTCTTGCCTCCTGAGAAGTGTGACAGTAACTCTTTAGGTATAAGAATAATCGTCTTCCACCACTGTTACATCAATGCTGCATTAATTTAATGTACATTAATAAATGATTTAAATCGAATAATTTAATCGTATAGAATTTATTACATTTATTCTTGAAATTCCAAGAAGGAAGAATGGTACGAATATAATTGCAAAAGCGCCACAGAAATTTTATTTAGATTAATGTAGTTATAAATTGATACAGATCAGTTGCTACCAGTATCAAAATGCGGCTATTCTGAGCGTACTGCAAGCGTTTAGTACTCTTGCAATACTTCCCACCACCATTTTAAATACATTCGAGGTACATGCTCAATTAATGTCAAATAACTCAGTTGTTAATAAAGACAGCTGGTTCCTTATAAGTTTCCGTATGACTGAATATGTTCAATATGGAGTCAAATGCTGTCAAGTCACATTTTACAACGCTATAGCTTTTGTTAAAAAAAAACCACAGGGTGAGCCTGGACCCCCTGGAAATACGGGAGAAAAAGGATTCCCTGGCTCTACAATAAGACAATGCTGCTGAAAACATGCAATTTTTTTAAAACATTTTTTTAAAAGCAACATTTGTGCTGCATCTAGTTGTTTTTGAATGCAAGAACACAGTCTCTATTAGTTAACTCTTAGACTTATAAGTATGTGCACTTTTAAGATCTACTCCACTTGTTCTAAACATAATAGGTGGGGTCATAATAAATAATGTAGGCCTACTGCTGCTTTTGAATGTCCAAAAAAAGATGCTTTTGCCCCCAGAATTGTGTAGCATGTTATGAATTAAACAGGATGGTCTAAATGAGCCATATTAACCCCCCAAAAAACCTTGGTTTAAGTTATAAACAATGTAATATTTGACAATAATGTTTTCCACAATCCTCCATAATTCCTGAACATTAAATGCTTAGTGCATCCTTACCGATGATAATTTGTTTCATAGGGCTCCGGAGGGTTTCCAGGTTTACCAGGTCAACCTGGGATGAAAGGTCAAAAGGTGGGTTAGATTATGACTTGCTTCTCATTACACTGATCACTGTTTGTTATTCACTCTTTGCACTGGTCCCTAATTACTTTTTAAAATTTATTAGTATCTATCATTATGAAATGTGCAAGACAAGTACATATTCATGTAATGTATTAAGTTTGCTTTGAGGACAATTTCACACACAGTGTAAAACTGATAAATCCCATCCCCTTTTTAGGGCCATCCAGGTCTGCAAGGAGTGAAAGGAGAATCAGGTACCGTGGGGTCAAAGGTCAGAGGCCACATATTTGAATCCAACAAATTCACATAAAAGTGTTCTTGAACTTGTGTCCCTGTGATTTGATTGTCTTAGTAAATGCCACTTTCCTTTCATTATCAAAGGGAGAATCAGGATCTCCTGGTGCCATGGGACTTGTGGGTCCACCGGTATGGTGCACTTTGTGATTGCAATTCTGATTGTGATGTTTCATTTAAACTGATCTTCATTAGATTTGACTAAATTAAAGTAATATTGTACTTTAAAGGGCCCGATTGGTATGCCTGGCGAGAGAGGACGTATCGGTCCAGCAGGCCCTGTGGTAAGTGGTTAATGCTTTACAAATTTTGATTGGGTGGTGTTGTATTAAATCTGATTGCTTTAATTTGATTTCATGAGTAAATCAAAATGTTTTCTGTTTGTAGGGAAAGCGTGGTCTTTCGGGAAATGAGGGGAAAACCAGGTCCATTGGTATGTGAATGACAGAAACCCCTCCATCAGTTCTCATTGATCTACTCAGATCTACACGTTTTCTTCTGACTAAATACCTTGGAAGACATGCACTATACATTCAAAGGTTTGGGGTCATTGGATTTTACTGCTTTATGAAAAAAGTAGTTTTGCTCACTAAGGCTGCATTTATTTTGATCAAAAATGCAGTAAAAACAGTACTATTGTGAAATAGTTACAATTTAATATTACCAGTTGTGGCCAGGAATTATGACACCTGGGTAAATAATGAACAAAGAAGCTGTGAATAATCGGCATGTCCTTTGATCTTTATTTTTTTTAAATCACAACAAACCTAACATTCAATGTTTTTTTTTAAAGTAAAACAATATTGAAAAAATGGGGGGAAATCTCATTATGAAATAAATGTTTTTTTTTCTCTAAAACACATGGCCACAAGTATTGACACCCTTGTATCGATACATTTGAACCTCAGTTGACAAGAGACAGCTCAGGTCTTCTCCTTAAGTCGGATGAGGTTGGAGAAACAACTGGACAAAAGGTCAGAGGCCACATTGTATAAAGAAATCCCACAGATCTTCAACTTCTCAGGTCCATGTGGTTGCAAACTCTGCTTTTTAATTACCCCACTAATTTTATAGGGTTCAGATAAGAGGACTGGGATGGCCAGGCAGAACCTTAATTTTGGTGCCAGTGACCAATTTTGTTTGTTGATTTTGATGTGTTGTTTCTGTTTAAAGATGTATTAATGTAGGGCCAAGCTGAATTTCAGATCCCTATTCCACCTCTTCAGTGTCACAATGATCTTTAGACATCCACTCTAATAGACGGATTTTTTATAATAGATGTTGAAAAGATTGTGGCTGCTTAATTTGCTTGGCTTTATAATATTTTGATTAAACTATAATGCATGTTTTGAGGGATCTGGATGAATATGAAGTTCAAAAGAACATTAGAAAACATAACATGCCTTTAATAACACTTTTGATCAATTTGATGCATCCTGGCTGAATAAAGTATTAATTAAAAAAAAATAAAAATAAAAATCACTTACCGACCAAACTTTGAAGGGTAGTGCATATCTGCCATTATCTTCAAAGATGTGGAATATGTTCTATTAATAAAGAGTGATATGTTATCTAACCTGACACTTATATAATTTGCAGGGCCCGATGGGAATTCCTGGAACCCCAGGATGGTGGTCCAGGGATGAAGGTATGCCTGAATCCTGGTTACTGCAAGAATCATGTGCTGCAAAATTTTGCATCTTCAAACTTTTTGATACATTATTATAGTTTTTATTTAGAAAGGATTTATGGCATGTACAAAAAAATGAGGAATGAAATTTACTTTACTTTACTTTTTAAACATTGTGCAGGGTGAAGCAGGAGCCACAGGCCCACGAGGTACTAGTGGACCCCAAGGCCCAAGGGGAGAACCAGGCCGGCAAGGCTCACAAGGACCACAGGGCAACCAGGTGCAGTCTCACCTGTCCTGCCCTTTAGAAAAATGCTGCATTTATTGATGCCATTTTTAGGGACCACCAGGCACAGATGGCACTCCTGGACTTAAAGGACCATCAGTAAGTTCCTACAACACTCAGAATGATGCAACTTAACATACTGTTTATTTCACATTACTTATTCATAAAATGTTTTGCTTATTAAAATTCAGAAAAACATTTCGAAAGCAACATTGCTATTGTTGCTCATTCTTTGAGTTATGGATTTGAAGAAACCCCTACTTTTTAATCTGTTCATTGTAGGGCATTCCAGGTGTCCAGGGCCCTGTTGGACTGATTGGACAGCCTGGCCCACTTGGACTTCAAGGATCATCTGGACTTCCAGGAGCCAAGGGCCTAGTGGTAATGACACAGTGCAAAATGTAATTATAACCATAGTGGAAATCACTTTTTCTTCTGTATGTATATTTGAGGTGGAACACTTGATGATACATTGATCATATACTGTGCTCATTCATATATTTCATGTATGTCCTAGGGGACTAGGTTCATGGGTTTCAACGGGAACTGTAGTATTGGACCGCCGGGAGCAGTGGCAACCATTTATGCTGCGGAGCCCGGGGGTAGGTGGGGGTTCAGTGCCTTGCACCTAGCGGGTTTTGAAGGTGGGAGAGAGCGCTGTACAATTCACTCCCTCCACCTGTGGTTCACCTGCTGTACCGCAGGAACCGTGGGTTCCCAGGAGCTGATGGTTTGCCAGGTCAAAAGGTTAGAAACTTTGAAACTATTTAGATACTAAATAGGGTGTCTCCAGGGTGCACAGGGTGAACGTGGTGTCCCAGGTTCATCTGGGCCTAAAGGTGCAACTGGAGACCCTGGCCGACCTGGGGAAACAGGAATTACGGGGGCAAGGGTTAGTAAAATTGATGTTCTGTATATTTGTATTCTGTATATTTTCTATATTTGGTTTTAGAAATTATGTTTTGCACCACACCCCACTGTATATATAGTACCATGCTGTTATAAAATATGTCATAATTCTGTTCTGGGGTTACATAGACTTTGTGACTTTGCTTTGACAGGAATGCATGATATTGCTGGTACTTTTAATTTGCACAGATGGTATTGAGTCCACATTATTTAAGGTGTTCACATATTATATGCCATGTCTCTTTAGGGCTTGACTGACATTTTGGGAATGCAAGGTGCATCGGGGAAGCTAGGCCCACAGGTAACATTTCCACCTAATGTAATCCTGTTATTCCTTCCTATTGTATACCTTCCTAAAAGAGGTCTTTAAACTCCTCAGTGGTTCCTCTGGGAACTTTCTTGGGAAAATTAGATGAACTAAACATGTCAACTCACATCCTTCTGGAATTAGCCTTCTAGATTGGCCAATTGTTATGGCTGAACAGCTCCAAATCACTTTGTCACTATATTTAAAATAACACTCTTTGAGTTCTGCCACCTCAGTTTCTGATGAGGGTGGTGTTTTTTTCCCTTAAGGAGCACCAGGAGATGATGGGAATCCAGGTTCAGCTGGGCCTACGGGAACCAGAGGTGCAGCAGGACCCATGGGTCTGACGGAGCCTAATGGCTTCCCCCCCCCCCCCCCCCCCCCCGTGTAATCCCTATTATATGTACTGTATATTTATAAAAAAGTAATAATATGATATTCTAAATATTATTGACATGTGTCATATTGTATATCTCATAATACTTTCAAAGCAAAGAGGGTATATCAGTGTGATTTTTCTATTAAGGGGACTTTCTGTCCCCTAGAATGATTGATATATATATATATATAAAGTTATATTAACTATCTGTCTAATTTCAAAGGATATATTATAACAACTTAAATTTGTATCACTTTAATTGTGTTTTCTTAATTTTTAACAGTGTTGAAATGTTACATTTACCAGAATGACACTATTTTGGGCTTGCCTGCTATTCTGACATTTTAGCTTCCCCTATTTGTTAAAATCAGGGAAAATCTTTTAAGATTTTTTGCTCTAATTTTTTATATATTTTTTTGCATTAAAGTTAATTGGTTGCTAGAAAACTCATTGGGTTTGTATTGTAAGTCCAAGGTTATTCAGCCTTTTCTCTAAAGTGAGAAATATAATTTCCATCACACATAGTGTCAAAACTCATGGTATTAGACATTATATTGAAAGACCCTTTGAAGGGATGAAAGCCATGACCCCCAGAAATTTTTTTTTTTTTTTTTTTTCTTTTTTTTTTTTAATTCAGGAATGTTTGGAAAGGTTAATATAGATGAAGTATTATTTGAAGACATTTCAGTTGACAAATTCCAGTGCCTGTAATGGATAAAACCCAATAATATTGCAGTATACATATTAAAATGTATACTGAAAAGAATGCATAAGACAAAGAGAGTCTATGATAATAGATTGTGTAATGACATTTTTATGGTCAGTTATAAAGTTTCATGTGATGATTTTACTCTTTATCTTGTTCCTATTATGCAATAAAAAAAAAATTTCTGAATATGCAGGGTGATCCAGGGAAAGCAGGAGAGACAGGATCACCAGGAGCTCCAGGACAAAGAGTGAGTCCTGGCTTGCAATTATGGTACAACATTGTTGTGGCAACCTTAAAACATACTGTAACTTTTCACAACAAGCTATTTTAAATGTCATTCTCTTTTTGTGTAAATGCTTCTGTTGTAGTATTTCAGATGGCCTGTCAGTGCTGGTATTGTATAGCGAAGTGATTTAAAAGTCAAGACAATCATTATGGTTTGATATGATGGTTATTATTCCTGCAGGGACCTAATGGAAAAGATGGAGAAGAAGGTCCAGCTGGAACTCCAGGACCTCCTGTGAGTCTTCCAATCATTTAACGCACATTTATGGCTATTTATATTTTCTGTATATTTTTGGTTGGTTGATTTCTCAGCTATCTCAAGTAATACATCTGAGTGGTACATTATTAAGAGGAGGAGCTTACTACAATACACGGTTGGGTTTATTGTATTTCTTTTCAGGGAGTAGCAGAAAAGAGAGGAGAACAGGGACCTCCTGGACTAACTGGCTTCCAAGTATGTTCTTATTTCTTCGGCTATGGTTCCAGTCAGAGATGACTTTTAAACATGACCCTCACTGTCCACACACTGAAGATAACATGATTCTCAACCTTTTTGCCCCCAAGGCCCCCCATAAGGAAGCATTCCAGGGCCCCCACACGAGACTTTTTGACCACAGAAAATCATAAAACTGATTAAAAACAGCTTTTGCCATTTGTAGTAAATTCCCATTCATAGCAAACATTTAAGAGTGGTGTAATATATCTAAAATCTAAGGAGGAGAATGGGGTTCCTCTTATAGTTCTACATATCACCATTTGACAAAGGTGCTGTATAGAACCTTTAAAGATAGGTGCTGTATGTCACTTAAAGTGGTTCCCCTATGATTACAAGCAAAATAACCACTTTTAGTGCTATTTAGCACCATTTTTGTTTAGAGTGTATCGTAAGCAGTTTCTTTGATATTGTCATATAAATGAGTTTGATGCACTAAGATAACAAATTGCACGTTTTTGGCCTCAAAGCTTCCTCCCTAGTCTAAAAAGACAAAATCAAGTAAAACCAGTTCAATGTGATATCCTAGGATTTTTGCCCACATTAACAATGACACTTATTTATTTGTCTGGGCAGGCAAGGTCATAGAACACATAAAAAGTGGGAAAATCCATCAAACATTGTATTGCTCCTGGTTGTGTGTAGCACCTGCTGCTCTGCACGAAATCATTTTTTGGTATGGATTTGACTAACAGTACACATGGACAAAAATAAAATAATAAAAACTTATAATCCTTAAATATTTCACATATCTTTAAGTAAATTTGATATGATTTATTCCTGGAAGAGTTATTCCGGGAAGGCCCACCAGGAGAGTCAGGAAAACCAGCTGATGAGGTGAGTTCATAATTTCCTGAGAGATAAGAGAAAACAGGTCTGCTTTATCAAAGGCTTTGGCACATGTTAAACATTTGCACATACATAACAAATACAGTATAGATTTTAGTTTCATTCTTTGCAATCAGTGCAACAATATTGCATATATTAAATGCCTTGGTGGGTAAAGCTCTGTGAGGCATGGTGGTTGACATATACTGGATCACTCGCTAATATCCTCAGGCAGGAAGTTAATATTCTCTAATATCATCTGTGAAACGTTATCTGTGTGGCGCTCTGAAGTAGAGAAGGAAACCACATCTGTAACACATCAAACAGCATTCATTTTTCTTATCAATTTGCACAAAACCTTGTGTTTTAATACTCTTTATCTGTTTTCTCAGGGTGCAGTGGGTGACAGAGGGACAGAAGGTGCGGCTGGCAATGATGGGGCTCGAGTGAGTGACACAGAGCCATAATTTACTGGAAAAATTTACCCTACCAGTCAATCATTTAGAATTCAGAAATATACACATTCAAATTTTATTATCCATTTCTTAATACAGCAGGGGTTACAAAGAAACTGAATAAAATGTCATTGATGTCTGTAGGGATTACCTGGTCCTGTTGGACCAGCTGGCCCACCCGGGGAGAAGGTTTTATTTTGTTTTTTTTTACTTAAAAAAAAAAGATTTAGCTAAGTGGTAAATTGATCCTGTCTGTTCTGCCTCATTGTGTTTTTGTCTGCAATACTAAGACTTAGTTTCTTAAAAGAACTGATTAAAAAGTAAATTTTACAGCTGTTGCTACTTAGATGTACTCAGAAATGATTGTTCAATTACAGGGAGAACAAGGCCCAAGAGGCCCTTCTGGATCTCCAGGCTCCAGAGCAATGGCTGTGAGTAGAGCAGTTTACCAGGAGAAAACCCGACCTCTTATGTTTGCTGATGACCTTTTCTCATGTGGTTCACAATTCCATTGATGTATTGTGTTTTAGGGTTCACCTGGTGAGCCAGGTCCTACTGGTCCTGTTGGGTTTGCTGGACCTCCTGTAAGTCCATCCAGCCATTCATTCACCCATAAAAACATTTTTAATATAATATATTATATAAGTTGTAAATATTGTCATGTTTTTGTGGGTAAGGTCCTGATGGTTCAGCCTGTAGTAAAGGTGAACTGGGAGAGGAAGGGTGAAAAGGGAGAGGTGGCGTCTCCGGGCCCTCAGGAATGGCAGGAAAACCTGGACCACAGGTGAGCAAAATGAGTGTGAACATGATAAAAAGTACGTTATAAGGGTGGTACAAAAATATATTTAAAAAAATAATGTTCTTTGATCTCTATTCATCAAAAGCATCAATATAGATTATATATATATATATATTATATATAGATATCTCTATTATATATATATATATATATATTATATACACACACACTGTATATCAGTAGTGTGTATAGGTATAGACATATTGGTACCTTAGGAAACAAAAAACATGTATAAACATAATGCTTTTTTAGGGAATGGTTGGAATTACAGGCCTCAAATGTGGCAGAGGAACTCAAGGAGCAGCTGTAAGTTACAAAAATCAAAGTATCAAAATCATTCTTTATCAACTTGGACACACCCATAAATGCTGCTTATTGAATCCTCTTACTTCTTTTCTTCCTCACTTTTGCGGAATCCTCTTTGGTTTCTTCTTTTTTTTCTAAAAGGGTCCCAGTGGTTTCCCAGGATCCCCAGGAGGTGTCGGCCCAGCAGGCTCTGCTGTGAGTGATTCCATAATACGGATTTAACCCAAAAAAAGCAGTGTTTAACAGCTAGTCCTTCGGATAGTATTTGCAATGTGTTAGATTCTTTTCGACCAATAAAACATTTGTGGACTCTTACACTGATATTATTTTCAGGGTCCAGTTGGCGAGCCTGGTCCTATTGGAGCCCCAGATAAAGAGAGCCCATCTGGGATTCCTGGAGAACCTGGAGGTCCTGGCCAGGAGGGTGAGCGTGGTAACCCTGGACCTGTTGGTAGCCCTGGAGACAAAGGTGAACCAGGAGAGGACGGACTGCCAGTATGTGATACCTTAATACTCAAATTTGACTTTTTACAGGACAGTTTTTGACTTATGTCATTCATATATAAATCATGAAAAATACATTATTATTAATTATTAAACTATTTTTTGTTTAATACTACAGAATTATAATGAAATCACATTATTACTCCATCCAAAACTCATGTATTTCTTTAACTTTCTTAGGGCCCAGATGGGCCCCCAGGACCTGCTGGAACTCCAGGGCAGAGGGGACTTGTGGGTCTTCCTGGAATGAGAGGAGAGCGTGGTATGGCTGGCCTTCCTGGACCTGCGGTAGGGCACCACTTCTACCTTCTTGTCATTCAAGCAAAAATTTTGAATTTTTTCTGGAATTACATTTCTCAGCCTCTAGTTGGTTGATGATTTCATTGATGCCAAAAGTCAACTTCTTTGACACTTCATCTACTATCTGTTTGGTTTTTCAAGGGTCCACCAGGAAAAGCTGGCACCCCAGGTTCTCAAGGAACCAAAGGTGGTGCTGGACCAGTTGGTTTGCCAGGAGCAGCTGGACCCAGAGGAGATGCTGGCCCAGAAGTATGAGATGTCAGCGTGAAAAATACACCATCAAGATTGATTGATAACATATATACAAAACATTACCTTGATAAATTCCTTTTTAAACTAGGGTTTGGCTGGAGCTGATGGAATTCAAGGAGCTGATGGTATCATTGGACCCAGAGTACAAACCCATTCAACATTTGACACAGTCTTATTGAAAAATTGTTTAATCAAATAAAACCAAGTTCAAATGATGTGTTAACTTGCTTTCAGGGTGACAGAGGAGACCCAGGACCAGAGGGTCTTGCAGGTGGTCAGGGAGCACCAGGAACCCCAGGACCTGTCGGAACTCCTGGAGGCCCAGGACAGAGAGGAGATCAGGTTTGTTTCCTGCATCCATTGCTGATACTTAACTGAAGACTGATGTTTCATAAATATATTTTTAAAAGCGTTTAGACTGACTTTTTTTTCTTTTTTTTGCATAATGTATTGTAACAAAAGCGCTTCTTTAATAGTCGGATTTTAAATAGCTATGCTGTATTTTTATTCTATTTTGCTGACAGGGTGCAAGAGGTCCACCTGGTTCTGATGGTCAAGCAGGAACCAGAGGGAAAAAAGTAAGTCTGCATATTTACATACTGATACAGCTAACTTTACATTATCATTTTCAAATATAAAATACAATTTAATGATAGCAAATGAGACTTAAATTAAATGAACTCAATTGAGATATTTGAAAAAAGAAGAGTCAGTTTGTGGAAATAACACAAGGGGAACCTACAACCTGTGTTTATCAACCAAGTGAAAATGTCTTCTAAACAACCTTAGGGACCACAAGGACCAATGGGAGACAAAGGTGACAAATGAGATGCGGGTGAGAGAGGTCAGAAGGGCCATCGTTGCATCACTGGACTCCATGGGCTTCCTGGAAGTTCAGTACGTATAATGGACAATATGTCACCTGTCACACAATGCAGTAACTACCTTCTGATAGTCATCTGTCAATTATTTCCCTCCAGGGTGCTACAGGGGATGATGGTGCTATAGGAATCATTGGACCAATTGGCCAAAGAGTAAGCAACAGATTCAACTATCACTCAACTTTGAATTCTCAAAGCACCAGCAATACACATGCATGTTGAACAGAATTTAATACTGAACATGTCATTATTAGGGAACCCCTGGCCCTGTTGGTCCACCAGGAAAAAAAGGAGATACAGGTTCACCTGGAGCAGTGGGGGCTCCTGGATCTCGAGGTGCCCCTGGAGATATTGGACCTGAGGTGAGGCATGAGATTATGTCTACGATGCATTTTATGTATATTATTAGATGGGATCTCCTTGCTGAAACGGCTTAAACCAGTCTAACAAAGTTTGCCGGTCTTAGTTGGAATCGAGAGGTTTTGGGCATTTTTCACATGTAACTAGCTGAACAGTTGTTTGTCCATGCTGGGAAACAAGCTAAACTCGTTTAAACCAACTAAAATCTCAAACCACTGGTTTACGTTGTTTTTCAGCTGGGCTGTGCATTCAATCACCATCTCAGATGCAACAGAAAATCTACAATTTATAAAGTGTTTTTTGTGTCTCTTTTTCCAAATGCCAATTTTCCATCTTTAATGACTCATCAGATACACTTTATACTTCATGACTCATAATCATGATTAACTACCAGATGCTGCTAATGTGATTAGATGTTTAAACATTAATGTTCAGCATAAACAGTATTCGCCCATCTGTCTGTAGGGACCACCTGGAGAACCCGGCCCACCTGGACCCCTAGGTTCTCCTGGCCCCCCTACAGCTGCTGTGGATAACCTTTTTGGAACAAACTTCGACCTTGATGTCGAATCCGAGCCAGAGGAACCTCCACCTCCCACACCAGAGTTCAACGAGGATGAGGCAAGGCCCAATAACGGATCTGATGCGGTTCGGGTCGACAGTGAAATTCACTTGTCTCTGAAGAGCTTGGGAAGTCAGCTGGACAGCATGCGCAGTCCTGATGGCACTCGCCATTATCCTGCCCGCACGTGTCAGGACCTGAAGCAGTGCTATCCTCTGAAGAAGAGCGGTGAGTGAGATAAACCGACACGCAGTTTAGAAGTAGCTCAGAATGCTTTAGTTTTACTGACCCTGATCGGGTACAGCATGATTATCTTGGTTTTCATTTGTGATCTCTATAGGAATAATTCACACAAAAAAAGCTAAGTTCTATAATCATTTATTCGTCATGTTTTGCAGTAGCCCAAACTTTCTTAAAATAAGATAATTCTACCTGATAAGCAATGAAAAACTGCATAAGATATCAAGTGTTCTGTTTAGAGAATCTGCACTGGCAGATTTGTTTA
>JADLZN010009632.1:0-36445 GCA_018155175.1 Sinocyclocheilus anophthalmus | reverse complement strand
ACAATGCACTGGGTCAGCTGGCCAGTCAGAGCATACTGCGCTTGTCGGAAGGAGGGACTTTGTAGAAAACGAAGCGTTTGAGAGAGGCGTGGCATAGAGGACCTACAATAATGTACAGTATTTTTAAAAAATAATGTGTTTTTTGAACATTAAAAAAGCATGTCAACATATTCTGTTACACCAAATACACAAAAATAATGATCTTTAAAAAAAGCATCAGATGACCGCTTTATAAGAAAGAAATGTGCCATTCACTGCGCCTAAAATGTATAGTTACAGAAAAAAATATATACGAACATTAATGGAGCAACAGATTTTGTGTCAAAATAAATAATTCAAGTTGTTTATTTTGTTTAAAAATCTTATAAATGTATGAGGTGGCAAGAGGGGCCTTTTACCCCACACACGGGTTAAAGGTTCACCAGCATGGGGTAAAAGGCACACGGTATTGATACAAATATTTCAGCTAAAATAATGTTTGTTTTTTTTTTTTTAAATAATGTCTAAGTTAATACTTGTTGAAAACAATCACTTTAGCAAAGTTTGTAATATTTTATATCATATATATAATTTAGCCCAGAGAGGGGCTGGAACCCTCTCTCGGCTAAACTCGGGGACAGGAGCCCTCTCCGGGGGGTTGGATTTTGGGGGCTGGAGCTAGCTCTGGGGCTGGAGCAGACACTGAGCAAGTCTCTGCGGGCTGAGCCGACCACCTTATCCTCCTTAATTCCCCTTTAGTTCGGGGTGAAAGGCATCGTCGGCGGGCTGAAGTGATCCGTTGCCCGCGGGCTTGGGAATGCCACGGCCGGCGGGCTTGTCTGCTGAGCGGCCGGCGGGCTTGTTCTGACTCGGGCCCGGACACTCCCCAGACACCGGAAGATCTCTTCCCTCCAGCATAGTCCCTTGGTGGCTGGGAGATCCACGGGGCGATGGTAGTTGGCCCCGAGCCAGAGAATTGATGGTGGCGTCATCCAATGCAGTTGCCGCGGCGAGCCCGCATAATTCCCAGGTGTACTCGAAGAAGGGGAGATCTCGGCAGGCTAAGGCGGAGAAACAAGCTGCAATTTCCATGATCGCGGGGGGAAACAAACGGACAACCAAAACACTTTTAAAAATGGAAAACAAACACAGGGAGAGGGGGCGCCGCTTACTGTCTTTGGTCGGGTCTTCTGTCACGGTTGCCGTCACAAATAATAGTCTTTAATAATGTTTAGAAGTGGAGACAGGGCAGGCAGGATCACAACATCAACGTTTAAGACCCGGCAGAGACAGACTGAACAGACTAAAACTTAAGTACACAGGGGAACGAGGATAGTTAACTAAACACAGCTGGAAACAAATGAAGAACTAATCAGGGAACGGGATTACGGGAAGGACCAAATAAGGGCATAAGGCAACATTTGTGGCAAAACAGCACAGAACAAAGGGGTGTTACATTACTCCCCCCTCCTGGAAGGCGCATCCTGCACCGTAACAATTCCACGAGGGAGGGGGGGGGCGCCCTGGAGACTGGTGCAGGACTGAGACATGGGGAATACCTCCAGAGCAGATCAGGCAGTCCAGGGTGCCATGGCGGAGCAGGCAGCTCGGGGCGCCATGGCGGAGCATGCAGCTCGGGACACCATGGCGGAGCAGGCAGTTCAGGAGGCCATGGCGGAGTAGACAGTTAGTATCTGGCGTAGCAGACAGTTCAGGGGGCCATGGCGGAGCAGGGAGCTCAGGGAGCCTGGCCTCGGCACTCTGCCTGGTCTCCACGGATGGACCCCTACTACCCCCCCCCCAAAAAAAAAATTGGGGAGAATATCGTCTTTAGAGGCCCTCCGTGGGCCTAACTCGGTAACAGTGGCCCTTGACATGGGTACTGGAGCCCTCTCTGGGCTAGACTCGGACTCGGGGGCTTGAACCCTCTCTGGGCTAAACTCGGGGGCTGGAACCCTCTCTGGGCTAGACTCGGGGACAGGAGCCCTCACTGGGCTAAACTCGGGGACAGGAGCTCTCTTTGGGCTGGATTCAGGGGCTGGAACCCACACTGGAGCGAGCTCTGGGGCTCAATAGCACCAAAGGCTTGAAACGAAAAATATTGTGGTCTAATATAGTTAATATAAAGTCTTTTAATTCTAATTTCCGCTAATTGTAACAACTGCACAATCAGCATAAAGTTTGTAAGTTACATAAGTAAGTAAATTATAAGCACCCTACTAGCAGCTGTAGGCCACACCTGGCTATGCCCACCCTAAGAAAAAATGTGCCATTCACTGCGCCTAAAATGTATAGTTACAGAAAAAAATATATACGTTGTGAACATTAATGGAGCAACAGATTTTGTGTGAAAATAAATTATTCAAGTTGTTTTTGTTTAAAAATCGTATAAATGTATGAGGTGGAAAGAGGGGCCTTTTAACCCACACATGGGGTAAAAGGCTCAACAGCATGGGGTAAAAGGCACACGGTATTTATAAAAAATACTTCAGCTAAAATAATGTTTTTCTAAATAATGCCTAAGTTAATACTTGTTCAAAACAATCACTTTAGCAAAGTTTGTAATATTTTATATTTGATATAATGGAAACACTTGGGGAGCAAAACACACAAAACACGGAACAGGGTCTGACAAAACGTTCTTAATACATAAAAAAAATGTATAGACATTTTGAACATTTAAAAAACTTTCAGATATAAAGACATTTACAGTGTTACAAAATATTTTCTTTTCAAATAAATGCTATTTTTTTTTCGAACTTTCTAATTCATCAGAAAAATCCGAAAAATTGTTTCCACAAAAATATTGAGCAGCACAGCTATTTTCATTTCAACATTGTTAATAATAAGAAATATTTCTTGAGCACCAAATAAGCAATTTAGTCATGGTTCCTGAAAAATTATTTCAGACTGGAGTAATGATGTTGAAAATTCAGTTTTGCCATCACAGGGATAAATTACTTTGACAAATGTAATGTTAGGTTTGGGTTTTGTTTTTGTTTAATGTTCTTGTTTTCATGTCTTTTATTTTGGAGTTTATTCATGGTCCCTGTTTGTGTCATGCTTCCTTTGCCCTCATGTATTCATGCCATTGGTTCCCTTGTTAATTGTGTCATGTTCTGATTGGTTGTTTTTAGTCATGTGTCTTGTTTCCCATTGGTTTGTTCATGTCATGTGACCTTCCTTGTCTGCTATATGTAGCCATCATGTTGCCATTGTTTCTCGTCGTGTATTGATGTTGTAAGCCGCTGTTGGTGAGTCTTGTCTGTTCATGTCAAGTCTGTTCTAGTCAAGTCTTTGTTTATTGTTTGGATCACTTGTAAATAAACTGCACATGGGTTCTTCACTACGATTGCCTTCAGTGGACTGATTCGTTACAACAATATAGAAAACTGTATTTGATTAAATAAATGCAGCCTTGGTGAGCATAAGAGCCTTTCAAAAACTTTCAGAAATCTTAACCTCAAACTTTCGATTGGTAGAGTATGTTCTAACAATAATGCATGAACAAATGATTTTGGCTGAATTCATTCCACTCCCTGATCATGTTGTTATACGCAAAGTTCAACTCAAATAAAATAAAAATATTAAGCACCACAATTGTTTTCAACATTGATAGCATGGCCACTGTAGGCTGGAGTAATGCATCACAGGAATAAACTACATAAAATATATTAGAATACAAAACAGTTATTTTACAATTATAATAATATTTCACAATGTGTAATATTTCACAATGTACTTTTTACTGTATTTTGAGCACATAAATGTTGCTTTGGTGAGCATAAATAGTGTATATACAAATAAAAATGACTTACAGTAATGAGAATCAATAGTAGACATCATACAATATAAATAATTGTGGGGTAAAATGTGCTAAATTGTCTTAAATGTCTTTAATAAAAAATTCTAAGATTACTATATTATATTTTCTTAATGTAAAATATTTTGTACATTTCTTGACAGATTTTGTGCTATTCGCCCATGCAGTCCATTTTAACAAATTTCGATGTTTGGTTTTAAGGGCATTTTTGCTGGCGTCCGTATGATAATCAGTGTTGGTACTGTGCTGTGTCACTTCATCTAAAATCTTAGTCAAAACCAGTTAAGAAACACTCTTCTAATGCAATAAATTGATTATATTGTTATCTTCAAATTGTAGGGCTAAACATTGCATCACTTGTTTAAAAATAGACCATCAGTCTGAGAAGGGGAAAGAACATACTCTGTTCTGCTGCCTCTGATTTATACATCTTTTAGCTGGCTTGCCGTGTGTGCCCAACAGTGAGTCAGTGTGTTAGTCATCACTCAGGGGGGAGTTGTTGTTTTTTTTTCCTCGGGTAAAACATTGTTCTGGAAGGTTCTTGTTTCAGACAAGCACTCTTATCACAGACAAACTCAGAACAATATGACATTGCTACAAATGTAGTTTCATAAAGGGATTTGATGTTTGTGTATTTGTACGCACACGCAGGGGGTGCTGTGACAAAATAAGTGAGAAAAGAAAATTATGTTGTATGTGTAAAAAAAAAGAGAGAGAGAGAGAAAGAGTAATGGAGATGACAGCTTTGTACATGCCCTAAGCCAGATACTTGTAATATTGTAATGTTTAAACAACATTATGCTGTGACCCAGACGCAGTTTAATTTCAGTGCATCCAAACATGCATTCCCACAGGGTAATGCACAGTGACCTGAGATTTCCTATTTGTTAGTAGCCTGGAGATATTTGCACATAATCACAATCATACAGAGATGCCATAGAAATACTGCTAATATAATTTTCTCCCATCTCTTCTGTTTGCCTCCTGATTCAGTTCAGACCAGGAATATCCTGCTGATGTCGTTCTTTTCACAAAGTGCAGCTTTATAAATGGAAAACATTTATATATCTTGAAAAGTAAACATAGTGTCTTCTTTGCATAGTGCTAGTTATCTGGATTGAACAGTTTGTTTTGCTATGTGGAAATGAAGCAGAGGAAAATTCAATGAAATTCAGTCAGGAAACTGAGATAAAATGTTATTGTAAATGTTATTTGACCGTAATATATAAGAATGTATATTACCATATCAAATGAAATGCTTGCAAATGCATGAACCTGTAACTAAAAGTCTATTTCGTATGAGTTGTATGACTACTGTGTGCACTAGCATAGTTGTGTTTAGTGTGTATTGAGATAAATGTAAGCACTATATTAAGGGCAGCAAAATTAGTGAAGCCATATTTAGTGTGCATTAGAGTAACACTGAGCTGTTTGCCACCTACCGTGCCTACTGTGACTGTGTGGGAACACGTATCGGGTTTGATTCATCCAGAGAAGAGTGAGACAAAGCCAGAAGAAGAGTGACAGAAGACAGACAAATGTGGAATCATCAACTGTATTGAATCATCTCTCAAGATTTACAATTTCGTTTGTGTGTTCATGTGTTTGTACATAACGTAGGTGCATTCGTGTATTAATAATTCAGCAAAACATTGGAAGAATACAGCAAGATTTCTGAACTCACTTTTTATCGTGTTTTGCTTTTAATAGAGTGAGAGAAAAATGCATTTGACACTAAATGCTTGTTTGCTGAAATGTCACCATATATTTGTGATTTTCATAGTGTGCATATATCTGGTTGTCTAATATGATGTTGATTTATGGTGTGGTTTTGTGTGTTCGGTACATAGATCACTATGTGATGTGTGCCTGAGTTTAATCACGGTGTGTGTGTGTGTTCAGTATGATCATTTAAATGTAATCAGCAGGACAGAGCCAGATCAGACTCAGAGGTCACAGGATGCACTGTGAGGGGGTGACCTTTTCATGTGTGTGGATGTGTGTGATCCTGACATTTTCCTATGAAGCCTGTGAGAACAGTGAAGTTTGATAAACACACACACACCATCTGAGGCAGATCTGAATGATTCTCACATAAACATGAAATATTCAAATGGGACTCGGTTATTGAAGGGGGAGGGATATAACCCAGAACCAAAGGGACGGGTGACTCATCTTACAGACCTCAGGGACAGAAACATCATATGTTCTAAACATTCCAGTCGCCTGATCACCCTTATGTATACAGCATTATATATATGCATACATAATTGTCATTTAATTTTATATTTATATTTTTCAAGTGACATATTAAAATTCTATTTAATTGTTTTACATATTTTAATTAGATCTTTTATTATTTTATAAACAAACACACATGTAATGCCCTACATAGTAATTTATTGTTATAAATACGTATATAAGCTTTACCATAACAGGTAATAATTTACATTTTTAAATAGATCGATCAAAGATAGTTTGTTTTCAGATTTTTTATGCATGTGTGCTTTCAGCTGGAGTGAATTCCCTCGTCTGTCCCAATTCTTCTTTGTCTCAGACGCACACCTTACATACCCTCTCCTTCTCTCACTCACTCTGTCTTTTATTCTCTGAGGTTTACTGGTTATTTCGGTCAAAAGCCAAAATGAGACACTTTAGGCAGCAACCCCAGAAGCAGCCAGCAATAAGAGGGATATTTATATCAATCCATGGGGTCAGTGTGTCTGCCTGTCTGAAAGAAAGAGAGAAGGGTGTGTCTACTCTCGGCTCCCACAGTCCTGTTCAGCAGCAGCACACTCTTCTGAGGGTGGAGAACAGAGCAGGGGGGGGGCAGTCTGCATGAGGAAGTCTGAAACCCCCACTAAAGCAGCAGTGCACACTGACCCAGAAGCAGTCCACTTCACTCTGAGCTCTGTCATTTTCCTAAGTGATTCACGAACCACACGGTCTACCAAACCATGAGAATGATCCTTAAAATAATAAAGCTATGGCTACCTTTTTAATCAAGGCATTGTGTTCCATTGCTCTTTTAGTTCAGTGATAGTTTTTCCCTTCATTTCGCAGCACGAGGAAAGCGGTGTCTGGATTCCGGTAACTTAAATTAGGTTTCGGTCTCGTTTTACTGGACATCACTAGTTACAGTACGGAATTTAACTGATGTCAAATCATATTAACCTCTTCCAAAAATGCCTGCAGTAACATAAAATTGTAGAAATTATTTGCACTTGATACAGCATAAACTCAATTACTGGTCAGAAGCAAAAAAACTAGATATGGAGTCTTTGTAAACGTGCACAATTACAAACTGATTATAACTGATGAGATTATTAATTATTACAAGTATTTTGAGTTACAAGAGTTACAATAAATTTGTGCCATGACAAAGCCAACATACCACTGGTCACATTACGCTGCTGCGGGAAGAACATAGGAGACACGGAGTAGCAGTCATAGTCTATAATGACAAAAACACAGGATAATCCACAATAGGAGCTGGGCAAACACACATAGAAACAAGTAGACCTGTGGGAAAACAAACCCCCGCGTTATACTGCACAGACTGGTACTTAAATACAGGGGATGATTGGGGAACACAGGTGACAATGGAACATAATTAAACTAAAAGAGGATAGGAACATGACCAAATAAGGGAACAGCAACAGGGGCAAAACATGACACAGACAGACCATGATCCTGACACATATTATCAGTACAAACTAACTTCAAATCTCTCAATACAATGCAATAAATATTCAAACCACATAAGACCTAAATTACTTTCAACCTCAATACATTTTAAATCTCAATTCTTAAAATGGTGTAAAAAAAAAAGAAAAAAAAAAGTTTGGTTTATTCCTTGGTTTAATTCCCCTGCTCACCAATTGGACCACATAAAAACCAGCAGCTAATGCTATTTAGCCTCCCAGAAGCGTTCAATAACATGTGTAAAATTGCAGTGTGCTATGAGGAAACACTCCAATTCATCTATAATCCCAAATAAACTCCTCTGCAAATGGTGTGTGGGGTCTGGAGATTCTTATTTGAAGTCTGGTCTTGTCTGATCTGGTTTCTTCATCAGTGTGCTGCAAACAAATGTAGATGAACTCAGCACGAGTCTGGGCAACATTTAAGAACAGCTGGAGAGATGACTAGTAATAAAGCTATCATATCTCTTTACACACAGACACACAAACTTCACAGATGTACCTGATCATTCTGCAATGTTATGATTCAGACTTTTCCACAATCTATACCAGTAGCCCCCACTGTATGTTAGCACACTGTCAACACTGTAAAAATGAGTCACCCCCACAAGAGAGATCCCTGGCCTTACTGTGGAAGTCTCACTGTATATTCCTCAGGGATGCCTATAGCTCTGTCCAAGTCATCAGGACTGCCTCACTGTTCTTATTATGGTAATTCATTATTTCTAGAAATACTGCAAAATAATAAGTTGTTTTATTTTCTAATGCAGAATGCATGCAGAAAAGATAAGTCGGGTCAACTATACAAGCACAGTTTAGGCCGAGACTAGTGCCAAAACATCTGTACTAAGAAAACTACAAACACACAGACACCTAGACATGTACATACAAGCACTACTGGAAAAAAGAATAGACCTAATAAGTGAATGTGAAGAAGGGATACCATTTGTTCAAGCAGAAACATGCATGTGATGTGTCTGTTTCCATGCGAATTCAAATGATGTGATGTAGTTCAAAAACCACTTCACAGCAGCCTTTTCTATTTGAGTTTCAAACATACAGCTTGTGAAGTGTTCTGCTATTAAGATTACTATTCATTAAGTCTGTTGCTAACATTAAGAATGAATGAAATATGAGCAATTTAATTGTACTCTAATTTACACAATTTACACTGGAAAGTCTCTGGGGAATTGCTGGCACTTGCGCTGGTAAAAATCCTGTCAGCTACAGTTTTAAAACTGTCCTGTGGGAGGCAAATTCATGCATTGGCATAGTAGAGTTTATGTAGAACTGTTTCCATTGTCCAACCATTAACTGTAATAATGCACAGGCTAGACTACTGTAAAAAAAATATTCTTAGATTAAGTAAATAATTGGTGAAAATATTTTTTGGGGTGAAATCTGGTAAAAATATAACAAAAGGTTTACTTAATTATTATAGTTCTTCTATTCAGAAGTAGTTTTTATTAATTAAACAGTACGCACTTCAATCTCCATGTATATTTCTTAAAGAAAAGGTGGTGAAGCACATCATGACTCGTTTAAAACTACACGAATAATGGAAGCAAGTTGTATAAAATTCTTGACAACTTAAAATATTTTGAGCTTTTAGCATAACATTTTAAGATTAAGAAATAAATTTACTTAGAATAATTAAGTACAGTGGGTATAGAAATATTTTTGTTTTATCCAGCTGTATTTACTCAGTGCAACTTATAACATCCAAGTGAAAGATATAACACCAACATGTCAGAAAAAATAAAAAAACAGAATCACTGAGTTGGAAAAAAGATCACCCCCCTCCTAGAAATGACTTATAAACTCAATCAGGTGTAGCTAATCGCCTTCTCAATGGCACACAAAGCCATTTGACTTTCAACTGTGATCAGCTGCGGTCATTTTGATCAGTTCAGCATGAAAAGAGCTTTCCTGGAGCATTTCAGTCCTTGGTAGTGCAACTGAAGTAAACAATCAACTATGGGTGGAAAGGCACTGTCAAAACTCTCCGGGATAAAGTTGTGGAAAGACACAAGTCAGGAGATTCAATGGCTTTATCACACTGCCTAGAAATACAGTTAACTATATTAAAGGTGACATATCATGAAAATCTTACTTTTCCAGGTTTTAAGTGCTATAATCAGGTCCGCGGTGCATCTACCGTATATCAGAAGTTCAAACTGATATGGCTTTAAAACACATGATTTCAGCGCGATATACGTGATAATCAAAACCAAACAGATGTTTGTGCCAGAGTATTTGAGGTATGAGCTGTAAAGGCACAGCCCTATTCTGTAAAAGGGGGTGGGGAGCAGAAGCTCATTTGCATTTAAAGATACAGGCAAGAAAACAGTGTGTTTCTGCTTCCACTCAAAATATGCATTTTCAAATGAAAAAAATTATCTGTGGGGTATTTTGAGCTGAAGCTTCACAGACACATTCTGGGGACACCTGAGATTTATATTACATATTGTAAAAAGGGGCATAATAGGTGCCCTTTAAGAAGTGGGAGGTATTTGGTTATACACAGACCCTCCCTGGATCAAGACATCGCTCCAAACTGGATGAAAGAGCCAGGAGGAAACTGGTCAGAGAGGCGACCAAGAGGCCTACAGCAACTCTGAAGCGGCTGCAGAAATTTATGACAAAGAGTGGATATTGTGTGCATGTGACAACATCACAAATTCTCACAAATGTGGCTTGTATGAGAGGGTTGCAAGAAAAAAAAACACTCCTCAAGAAAGGCCACATGCAGTCAGTCATGACTGAGCTTTGCCAAAACGCACCTTTAAGATTCTGAGGCAGGTGAGACTAAAATTGAAATATTTGGCCTCAACACCAAACGATATGCTGGCTAAATCCATACAGCTCACCATGCCAATAACACATCTACAGTAGCATGAGGGGTAATGTCCTGTTATGAGAGTGTTTCTCTGCAGCAGGGACTGGAGCACTTGTCAGGATAAAAGGAAAAATGGATGGGGCAAAATACTGTCAAATTCTTGAGGATAATCTGCTGCCCTCTGTCAGAATGTTGTCAGTGGGAAGAAGGTTTACCTTCCAGCATTACAATGACCCAAAGCACACAGCAAAACTGACTACACAGTGGTTGAAGGAGAAAAAGGTGAATGTTCTTGCATGGTCTAGTCCGAGCCAAGACTTAAACCTCACTGAAAATCTGTGGAATGACTTGAAAACTACACCCCACAAACGGTCACCATCAAATTGAACTAAACTCGAGCAGTTCTGCAAAGAAGAGTGAGCAAATATTGCAAAGTCTAGATGTGTAAAGTTAGTAGAGACAGAGACAGATCCTAACAGACTAATGGCTGTAATTAAAGCAAAAGGTGGTTTAACAAAATACTGACACAAGGGGTGATCCTGTTTCCAACTCTGTGATTCTCGTGCTTTTTTATTTTATTTATTTATTTTTTTTGGACATTGGTTGTTTATATCTTCACTTGGATGTTATTTGACAGTTTGCCTGAGTACATACAGCTGGATAAAAAAAACTGTGTCTGTCTTCATTTCAGGCTGCAAGGCAACAAAATGTGGTGATTTTAAAGGGGGGTGATTCTTTTATATACCCACTGTAGATGAATTCAACTCAATAAAGCTATGCAAGCTGTTTCTTTATTATTTTACAGTGTAACTCATCACCATTCATTCTTGTTTTCTTTTTTTACTTTCCTAACTGTTACAGCTTTATTTCTTATCCAGCAATCATGACAAAATACACTACAAACCATACTTCAATTAAAAAGAGAATGAGCATATAAAAGCAAGCAAGCAAGCAGGCAGACAGTGATTACTGGGTTTATAAAAGACAGAAACATACAGTATGCAAAAAGGGCCCTGTGGTAAGGAAGATGGAAGGAAACCATCTCTTTTCCTAATTCTATCTCTCCTTTTTCTCTGTGTGTAGTAAGGTCAGAGGGCTTGGGTCAGCGAATGGAGTTCAGAGTGAAGGATGTGGTCATCCTGATGAGAGGTTTAAGGCAGCAGTGGTTCAGCTATATAGTATAGCTTCAGCATAGATGTCAGATCAGATCACAGCACTCTCAGCAGCTGAACACAGCTTTGCTCACTCTGTGCCACTAAAACTAACACCACACATTATATCTCTCTCACTATTGCAGTCTAGCTGTCAGAGGAAAATATGCTTGCTAAGTCACATGTTGAATACTGTTACTCTGTTTCAAGAGAGAATACTATCTTAACAGCCATTTATGAGCACTATTCATTTTCAGCAAAGCTTTAAGCTAATAAGTTATTTAAGCTAATAAGTGTACACTACAGTCTCCAGGCTCACAGTGTCCTGGACACAAATATTTTAACAATTATGGAAGGAATCTCTGTCTGACCAACTGAGATTTTGCTATGGAGATTTGTTTTTTTGTAGTATTACAGCACACCGTGAGTGTATATAGCACTGTATGCTGTTTACTTTTGGGATCTAGAAATGGTGATGTCACATCAGACCTAAGTCAGATAAATAGAAATGAATACAATAGAATAAAATAGAATAGAAAAAGTCGAATATTTATTGCCACACAGACAGTGACAAAAAAATGGTACGTGATACACTACCATTCAAAACTTTGGGGTTGGGAAGATTTTTTTAGAAGTCTCTTATGCTCACCAAGGGTTGCATTTATTTGATAAAAAAAACACACAGTAAAAACTATAATATTGTGGATTAATTAATATAATATATTATTAGAACCGTTTCTATTTTAATATATTAATTCCTGTGAGGCAAAGATATTTTTCAGCAGCTATTACTCCCAGTCTTCAGTGTCCATGATCCCTCGAAATCATCTAATACGCGAGTTGGTGCCAAGTAACCTTTCTTATTAGTATCAATGTTTGAAAACCGTTTTGTGGAACGGATACCTGGTTTCAGTATACTTTGTGCTAGAATAGAAAGATTTTGTAACATTATAAATATCTTTACTGTGACTTTTGATCCGTTTAATGCATCTTTGCTGAAGAAAGGAACTAAATAAATCTTTCTGACCTCAAACTTTTCAATGGTAGAGCATTTTATACTGTACGACGCAATACAAATAAAATACACTGTTTGGGAATGAGATGCTAAGCACCTTATCATGTGTCCTTTCATTAACTCTGAGAGTCTCCTTTGCTCTTTACTTTATGTAAACACATGTTGACAAAAAGAATGTCTGACTCAGTCTCTGGCAGCGTGGGACTTCCGGATAAATGAAGTCTTGATTAGTTGAGTCACCACGGATTAGTCTGGAGGTGCAGTGCACAAATCCATTTTTATACTTTATCAATGTTTTTCACAAAGATCACAGACACAGCAGCCAATCACAATCAGCAATGACACAAGAGCTGAAGAGGATGAGTCACTGACTGCCAGCTGATATTTCATTGTGTTAGATGAAATAAAAAAAGAAACAGCAGAAGCTACTGATGGCTAGGGTTGAGGACCTTAGCAAGCATTGTGTATGCCTAGCTACTTGTGCACTTTGGTAAGAAAGAGACTTCTAGGAATGTCTATATTAAGTAAATGCAATCAATCAATGTATGCATATCCCAAAATAGTAAACAACTACTTTCACTGACCTCACTCCTGGAAATTTTGTGTTGTATATAAGATCGATGCCACACAGGCGTCCTCAACTCTTGTGCCTTCCAAACAAGAGGTGCTGGAAAAGGACACACATTCACAGAGTTCCCTCAGGAGCGCAGCTCGGTGAATCTCGTGAGCACCTTAGGAGGAAACCTCTTTGCAATTGGTGGCTTTGCTATTGTAGAGCTGGAGGACAAAAACATCGGGCCCTCTGAGATCACTGACATTTGGCAGTAAGTCATCCCGATTCTGTGTCCAGCTGGTTCTGAAAGGAAAAAAAGAGTTTTAATTAATTAGTCGAGTTCCAAAAAAGAGTCCAGGAATAGAACTGGAAGTCAATTTATGTATTGACCTGTTTTCTTTCACAGGTATGAAGAAGACAAAAAGACATGGAGCGGCATGCTGAGAGAGATGCGCTACGCTTCCGGCTCTTCCTGCGTTGGCATGCGTCTGAATGCTGCCAGGATGCCCAAACTTTAAATCAAACCAATTTTTTTGAAGTGTGACCCCCCTGTGGTCATGTGACCTTTGACCTCAGCACACAGCTGTCTGTGGTCATTTATATCTAGTCTAAAATGAGAAGCCAAGGGAACTAAACCTTTTTCATAAAACTAAGTGTGAAAAAAGCTTTCCGGTTCCCTAAAGTATTTTTTCTTTTACATTTTAGACAAACACTGTTAATGTGAAATTTGTGTGTGTGTGTGGTGTGTGTGTGTGTGTGTGTGACCATGACCATTCCCATTTAATACCCTTACAGATTGACAGAAACCATATAAGCAAAAACAGGTGCATTTCTGTATTGTTATACAGTAATAAAAATAAACTCTCAAAAATACTTTTAAAATACTAGGTTATTATATGTATGTGCATTTTTTGTAAAATAAACAATTTTAAACCATATCAACATTTTTAGCAGACAGTTTTCTCTGATGATTGCAAAAACAAAAAAGCCATTTATTTTGGCTAGGACTGGCTAATTAGATTAATTTAACTGCAACATATTTATTGAGATACATACATACATATTTCAATAAATAATACTAATAAGTTGCCGTTAAATCAATGTCACAATGCCAGTCCTAGCCATATACTTTTTTTCAAGTTTACCTATCACAGTATCTCCATATTGTCAGACTCTGTTTCGTGTTTTGTGTGTGTTTTGCTCCCAATATGATTCCATGTCCTTATTTGGTTCTTCCTGTTCCGGTTATTAATAGTTTATTGTTCATTATCAGGTGTGGTCTCGTCATACCATCTTAGTCCCTCTCCTGTGTATTTTAGTGAGCCCTGTTCTAATTTAATCCTGCTCCAACCAAAGTAGCAATGTGACAGAATATGGAACGGGACAGGAAGCGGCGCCCATTCTCTCTGTGTCTAAAAAGTATTTGGTTCCTATTATTTCTACCCACCAACATGGGGAAAGACCGATGTTCATCGCCGGCTCATGCGTGCCGCCTCGCCCTCGCCAGCTTCCTCAATGGGAGGACCCTTGTGACGCTTTTCCGCTCGGGGTCACTTACAATCAGTCAACGGAGCTCCCAGACAACAATAACCTCGCCTGGAAGGAGGCGCGGCATCTGGTGTACTGGAGAGTCTCGATCCTGATACGAAACCCCTCCGCCGGCCGTTCAACAGTCAGACCGCGGCCAGAAGCTCAACTCAAAGTCCGAGACGTGCCTTTCACCCCGAAAAAAAGGGGAATCTAAAGAGTAGAAGGCGTCGGCTCCAGAACCGGAGCTCGAGCCAGTGTCGGCTCCAGCCTGGGTCGCTCAGTGTCGGCTCCAGCCCCAGAGCTTGCCCCAGAGCTCACTCCAGTGTCGGCTCCATCCCCCGAATCCAGCCCAAAGAGGGCTCCTGTCCCCGAGTCTAGCCAGAGAGGGCACCCGGTCCCGGAGTCCTAGCCAGAGAGGGCACCCGTCCCCGAGTCACACCAACTGTAAGGCACATAAGAGTCTAGTAGGTTCAATGAAACAAACCATCTTTGAGCTGTTTATACTGGCTTAAAAGCACTAAAACCGACGAAGCATGTTCTCACCAGAAATTTGCTGACTAAAGTCTGTGCAGTTGAGGAGAAATGGAGTCCCATCCATGACTGTGATTGATTACATTCTGTCATGATTTCTTCACTGTTTAAATGATTGATTATTTCTTTGGCTTGTTTAGATGGATAGCCTAAGCAATGCCAAAGACAGCAGCATCACTCAAAGATATTCAGTGGTTTACATTTGACTTGTCAATTGTAAGAGTCACACAACGGGAGTCAATACAGAGTTGATCGCATTTCAAGGTGTGAATTTCATTCATTTTGGTATGAACTAAGCATTTCATTTGTTAAAATGAAAGTGTCATTAAAAATACGGTTCCTTTTAAAAAGGACTGTTTTGATTTGATCCGTTTTTTTTGTGTGGCATGATTAAAACAATGTTTTTGTGTGTTTTAAATGTAACTTAAAATGTAACAATCCTGCTCAATGCTAAGAACACTGTAGCAAGTAACATTTAACTGTCAAGTTGTAAATGTTTAGAAAGACCAGTGTATTTGATTACATTTTTCCACATTTTTAAACATGCCAGTGAATAAATGTGGCATATCTTAAATTTTATTTTTGGTTGCCAATTCCTGTTATAATAATAATAATAATCATAATAATCCTTCAGATTTGACGCAATACAAGTATTGTTGAAAATGAGGGCGTTGAGTATTTTATATTAAAAGTTCTGTACTTAAAGTGAGACTGTTCAGGATTGATAAAATAAAATGTTAAATACGCGTAAGACATACGTATATTTGCAGTTCAGTGCTGAAGAATTCTAAACAGGAAACTGCTTTATATACTGTACTTGCATTCACATATAGTCTCCGGAAGGTGGCGGTATGGAGCCATCAGTTCTCTTTTACTTTCATTGTCTGCGAAGAAGAGCGGAACCGCTGTTGTCAGAGATGTTGCTGTGGATACGTGAAGTTTACAACTCTCAAAGTCAGGCAAGAAAATTATTTAATTGTTTTTCTTATTAGCAGTTGTCTGCTCAAGTCATTAGCGGCTTAATTCTGTGAGGGGAAAACCTTTGGTCAAAATTATGCGAACTAACGCTTATTACAGTAGTCTGAATGTTTCGGCGTGGATTCACGTTAGCAGGTTTGTTCAAGGTTTGCATAATTAAGACTGACGAAAAATGTATTTTTAATTTTAATATATTTAATTTTGACGCAGATGTGTCACGTTAGCATACACTTTACATGAAGACCAGCTTTTCGAGTTAGTAAAGGGTAAGATGCTTTAAGTTAATGAGGGATTTGTGGATCAAGTTTTGTGGCTAGTATTATTATTATTTAATATGTTTGTGGAGTTCGTGGGTTATTATTTATTAATTGCACGTGTCAAATATATATTTCAGATGTGCATAGCTTTGATATGTATTAAAACCTTAGGCTTATTGAGTGCTTTGTTGTGGATTTCTTGGGGTATTTATTTATTAAGTCAGTCATTCTGAGACAGGGACAAAAAAGTCCAGCAAGGGTAACTGCTATTAGGTTTAAAAATAAAAAATATTTTCAATTTTAAATGTCATGAGGGATTAATAATAGAATGTATTTAACACAATTATCACCTTCAATTTAATTTTCTCATTATTATACCAAATCTGTGTTTCTTAATGTCCTCTCACTACATCTAAAACAATGTGTCCACAGAGAAGGGTTCAATCATTCATTTGCAATAAAATGGATAAAAATGTTTTTTAAAGGGGTCATATGATGCTTTTTTAAAGATCATTATTTTGTGTATTTGGTGTAACAGAATATGTTGACATGCTTTAATGTTCAAAAAAACACATTATTTTTCCAAATACTGTACATTATTGTAAGTCCTTTATGTCCCGCCTCTCTCAAACGCTTCGTTTTCTAAAAAGTCCCTCCTTCCGACAAGCGCAGTCTGCTCTGATGGGCCAGCTGACCCAGGCATTGTGATTGGCCAAACACCGCAAGCGCTCGTCGGAAATGTAACACCCCTTACCATAAACGCGAGCTTCATCTTTCAAAATAAATGTAAAGACAGAGCCCGAAAGGGGAACAGACACAGTAATGATGCAGTACACAAGCCGTGGTTAAGACAGCTGAATCTACTGTGATGTGACGCTGTCTCTCTCTCTCTCACACACACACACACAGACACACACCATGCGCAAAACTCCGCATTTGAGTAGTCAATAGCAAATACTTAAACTAATTATAAAACAGTAGCTGATTCAGAAGCGGCAGATTGTCATAGTAAAGTCAGAATTTCCTCCTCTCCTAGGTTCACAAAACGGGCGTCCATAAAATGCATTGCTGTTCTGTTGTAAGTAATCTTAAAGATTCCTAAATGCATCTACTTTCGGAAGGCCAGATAAAGTGCTTTTGCTTTCGCCTAGAAACACACAGCGTCTCCCTGACATGGATGTTCAACACTAACTGCGGTGACTGAAACCACGCCTTCTTTATTTGCGTGAACATTTTTGCGTGAACATTTGGGCGGCATTATGCTAATATTTCCAAATAGTGAGGTAGATATGTGGGGGCGTGTTGCAACAAGCGTTTTAGGGGGGCGTGGCAGAGTCTTAACTTTGATAAGAATATCTCTTTGGTTTTGAGACTTTAGGCTTTGCAACTTCAGGGATCTTATCTATGCACAATCAGCTTGTAACACTCCAAAGAGAAAGGAAACCTTGAAATCGCATCATATGACCCCTTTAATTATGAAAAAGAGCTTGTTTTATCAAAAGCAACACTTAATAATATCTCTTATCCCCCCCACCCCACCCCCTCAACTATGTACTTATGCAAGGTTGTTTTTTAATGACACATGCATGTTTAATGCGATTTTAAAGTTGCGTCCCCACTTTTTGTAAACACTGTCAGACATTCAATAAATGTAATAAAATCGGGGAATATCAGCCCCTTTCCCCTTTTTCGGAGCTGTCACTCTACGGATCCTTTCTTGCCATCAGTTCACCTTCTGCCAGAGTTACAGATCAGTGTCAGACAGGCTCTGCTAAGTTTTATGGTTTTAGAATATTTTAAATCCTAATGTTAATGTTTCCTTTGTCACAGACATGATATGTCAACACCATCTTCCAATTTCTGAGGAAATTATTTGAAATATTTAGATAATTGTATTCTCCTGAAGCAGGTGGGGGTTGACTTTTAGTTGAATCATTCCCTGCTGGTGGAATGACCTGTCCATCTTCAAGAAACGGCTATAGACACGTTCTCTTCCATCTACACTTGACCCTCTAAAACAAGCACTCTCTATTCAATTTCTATTTTATCTACGTGTTTTCTTTTTTTATTAAAAACCTAACCTTCTAACACTAGCATTCCCTATTCTTTATCTATTCTTTCTACTTGTTTTCTTTTTATTTATAAAAAAAAATATTTTTTTGATCTTTTGTACTCATTAAGTAAAGGTCTGCTAAATGATTAAATTAATAATGTTACATTTTATGCTATGACAACTAAAATAACACATTTTTCTATCAGTTTCCTTTAATACCACATTGGCTGATGCATCATCAATGCTGCACATGCTAAACTTGTATCTAAACATGCTACAATTTAAAAGTAAAGCACATTAGGAGGGTGTCTTACTTACACCATCGTGTCTTTTGCAGTATGTTCAATGTTGAAGTACTAATGTGTTTATTTATTTTGTCTTTGTGCACCTAAAGGCTTTTAAAGATGTCTCCATCACTGATTGGTGTTTAGAGCCACTTTCCATCCCAGTCTACATTCACTATGCTGCAAGCAGAGACCCTCCAACTGCTGTGCCTCACAGCCACCAGTGGGGTCCCTCTGTTTTCACGAGGCTCTGTAAAGCAGCTTCCCTTTTCCATCATCGGCTCCCTAAATGGTGTCCATATGTTTGGCGCCGGCCACGGGGCTCAGTTAGCGAGCTGTGAGACGGATCGAGGGAGCCGTGTGGTTTGGGGGGTCTTTCAGGAGAGCCTGATGCTGATTGCGGTGAGTGGTGGCGAGGGCTCTGCCATCAGTGAGCTGCAGCTGCGCCGCCTGCTGGAGAACGTGTGGAACTGTATGGTCCTGGTCCTCGGACAGGACGAGCTGGCAAACATACGCAATGTGGAGCGGCTAAAACGGGAGTTGCGCTCTTGCTACCGCCTGATCGACATGCTCCTGGACCGCGTCAGTGATGATCAGGGATTTATGGGAGATCTGACGCAGTGTGCCGACTGTTTGCTTCTCTCCCACTCAGGCTTGCTTCAGGAAACCCTAGACTCCTTCGCCCAAGCAGCGGAGAGTGAATTTGGCTGTCTGCTGGTGCACGGCCGTGTGGCACAGGCCACGGAGAAGTGGTGGTCTCGACTGACGTCCCAGGAAGTTGTTGTGCTCTCAGTCTTGGTGCACTCGCTCTCCGGTGCATCTTCATGTGACTACCCCGTCTTCCTTCCCCAAGGAAGTCCTACCGTCGCCATTCGCTTGCTCAGTTTCCAACTACTTCCTGGGGTTCATGTGTGTGTCCTCTGTGGCCCCAAACCCTCTTTATACAAGGCAGAGAATGAGCTCATTGGTCGTTTTTGGTCCACTTTTGTGGAGAACCTGCGCAGCTGTTTGGAGCAGGCCAAACATTCTACTCTTCCCCCGTCTATTAGCCTTCGCTGGGACATCCAGGCGCTTCTCCTCATCAACCGTGAATCTCGACGTGCCGTCACCGTCTGCCCTCGTGTTCGCAGTGGCGCTCCTTCGGAGGCTACGCCTCTCCTCTCGTTAGGCAGGCGTTTGGAGCTCCTCCGCCTTTTGTATACGTTTGCCGTGACTCGATATTTTACCTCTCAGGAGACATCAGTTTCGTCAGCCTCAACTTCCTCAGAGGATTTCTTTCAGGGTTTTACCCACGTCCCTGTGCAGTGTTACCTTGTCACAGATGAGTGTAAGTGTTATGGCCTGCAGAGTTCCCAACACCAGCTCTTCCTCCTCATGGATCTGTCTGTGCCCACGTTTGCCTTGCGTACTGTGGCTACACAGACTCTCTCAGCGATAACTGCTGCAACTGGTTTTTAGGGCATTGGCTTGGACATGTATGGGTTACTTAACCAGGTAGCAGACTTACTGGATTTGCAAAAATGAACAGCTCAAGAATTAATAGTAGAGGATAGTTCACATCAAATGAAAACTCTGTCATCATTTTCTTACCCCCATGTCCTTGTATGAGCTGTTTGAGTTTGTGTTTTCTGCGAAAAACAAATCTTCCAGAAATGGTCCATACAATGACAGTAACTTTCCGAAACAACAGTGAATCACATTGAGGAAAAAATGGCAAGACATGTTTCCAAATATCTTCTTTTGTGTTGGCATGCAGATTTGGAATGACATGAGGGTGAAAAATGATGACAGAATTTTCCATTTTGGGTGAACTATCCCTTTAAACCTGATTTAATGTGCAAATCTTATGGCTTGTGATATCAGCTCGCTTGTGGATATTAAATGTAATCTTAGACTTTTTGTTAACATTTACAATAAGGTTCTATTGGAATTAGCAATGAACTATGTAACACCATGATAATATTATGACTGTAAATGTTATTTCTGCATTACTTATACAGTTAGTTTTTGAAAGACGTTTAGCATATGAATTAAACATTGAACAACAGAACATTTATAAATTAACATAAACCTATTAATAAACACATGCGTATGAAATAAAGTATTTTCATTGTTAGTTCGTGATACCTAATGCATTAAATAATGTTAACTAATGGTACCTTATTGTAAAGTGTTACTAATATTTCTTTACTGTCACTGTTTAAGTACTTTCTTAGGAGCTGGATAAAAAACACAGAATATAAACAAATGTGATTCTAGAAAGTGAATCAAAATATAGACTCAAAAGCACTTAATGACTACTGTGTAACTGTATATGTGTAGCATTCACACTGTGATACCACATCCTTTGTTTTGTTGTTACGAAACATTGAATGGAAAATGTGTTTGGCATTGAGGACCAACATAACATCATTTTCGAAAGCTGTGTATGTTAACATTCACTTAATGACACTGGTGAACAAATTAGTTTTATAATATGTTTGAATTTGTGGTGTGAATAAATACATATGCATCTTTAGATTTTTTGTTTCCTTATGTTTCAGTTATATTTTCATGTTTCAGCACCAACAAGGAAATAAAATCATTCTGCATTCTAGCATTCTGCTGTTATTATTTCTGAACCACATTCATGTTTTCACAGTGTGATTTTTCTTTTTCTTCTTCTTTTTTTTTTGGTGAAAATTTTATTTGTAAAAATCAGCAGAAATCTGTGTGACCACACACCCTTGCTGCCCAATCGTATTATGTTCCAAGAACAGACTCTTGTATTTTTTTAACAACAGTGGGTGATGTAAAAGAAGAAGTAAACACTTGCAGGTTAAATAAAGACAGGATATCGGGTGTGAGTATTGCTGCAATGAACATTTTAATTACATATTTACACCTCATTTTAAATATAAATAGCATTGTACTGTACAGACAGCACAATAGTTAACCTGCAATTGCACGCAACAATTGAGAAACTAACAAAAAAACAAAACAAGATAATGACAAAATAAATTGAATGCGCATGATGTATAAAAAGGAAACATGGCTTTTTTTATTGGATGCACTTAGGAAAGAAGTCCAATCCTGGGTTTCTGTAAAACATTTTCTTATGAAGACTTATTTATCAGTAGTATATGAATGTCTGAAGAGGTGTGTTGTTTTTTTTACGGGATATGAAATTGGCAGGCTTGTTGTTTTGTTCATATATAATTATCCATTAACAAATTCAACTTATCATGTCTTCAATTGGTGGAAAACAGTTTCCCTGAGTCACTCCTTCAAGTCAAAGGTCAACGCAGTCTGATCGGCACAAAGCCGAAATATTCTTGAAGTACAGCCAATAAGCTGTATAAAAGGCTAAAAATAATTTAATGGCATGTTTCATATAAAGCTGTTCATCCACACCCAGTCTCATTATCATTGCTTTAAAGGGATAATCCGGGATAAATACCAGTTGAGATCAGTGACATGCATCAGTTTGCGAAGACAATGTGTTGATAGAAAAGCGCTCACAATGGAAGTCTATGGGGCCCCTGACTGTAGGAACGTAACCATCAACAGCCTATCCCTCGTCTCACTGAAAAACTAGTTTGAGTATTATATCAGGTATTATGTCACAGAATAGCAGCAGCAGGCATTGGCTTGTGTCTCTAACTTAAAATATGTGCTAGTAACCAGCTTCATCTGTCGTTATTAATCTTTATTAGCACTCTGAGTGGCTGAGATGGGTGAGAGGAAGTGGGTGGAGAGGATAGGCGAGAAGGGACTTTTCCCGCATCTTCTCTCTGTTAGATGTGGAAACAGATGTCTGTATGTTAATGCACGGTGTGTTTATTGTCCATCTCAGAAGATCAAAGTGTCTGAGGTTCTGTAAACCTTACACTGTCTAAAGTGAAAAGGTGGGTTTTCACTGCAGTGCCTTAGAAGAACTATTCTGGGTTCCGTAAAGAACTTTTTTAGTGAACTGTTCTTAAAAGAACCATTTTTTTCTTTTAGTGTGAAGAACATTTTAAAGGGATAGTTCACCCAAAAATGAAAATTTGATGTTTATCTTCTTACCCCCAGGGCATCCAAGATGTAGGTGACTGTTTCTTCAGTAGAACACATTTGATGATTTTAAGTCCAAAACAAAGTGGAGTCCATCAGGCTTATAATGGATGGCAATGGTAACAAAGTCTATGAGTGTAAAAAAAAACAGGCACAGACAAATCCAAATTAAACCCTGCGGCTCGTGACGATACATTGATGTCCCAACACACGAAACGATCGGTCTGTGCCAGAAACCGATACCGAACAGTATTTATATCATTTTTTACCTCTAATACACCACTATGTCCAACTGCCTTTGGGCGAGCGCACGGCTTCCGGTGCGTGAGGTGTACGCGCTCTGGCGTAGTTTACGTTAATGGGTGTGTTGTCGCGGGAGGAGCAAACAACAGACACAGTTTATTAACAGAAAATAAACAAAGTGTCCAGAAAAAAGGGAATCAAGTGTCCAAAATAAACAGGGGATCTGGTGTCCTCATCGTGCTGCGGGGTTCGTGCAGGGAAGGGCAGTGGTCAGGAAGGAAGGGTCCAGGTAAGGGGCGAAGTCCGGTGGCCGCACGCGCTCCCCCCTCCGGTCCGGGGCGCGAGGGGCAGCGGCTTCTATCAGTGGCTTCGTCCTTCTCTCTGCCCACAGTGCTTGAAGGGACTAAGGCCCAGCATCCTTGCCCGACGGCCGTGTAGCGGCGATTAAGGGACGGGGTGATGCTGATAATTAGGGGGAGGCAGCCGACTCGTCACAGTGTGTTGATATCCAGCCGAAGAGCAAACAAGCATAACTTCAGGCGAGCAGGCTCAGAAGGGCGTTTGAACAATCGGATAATAAGCGCAAGTAAGTACCATTTGAATACGTGTGAGAGATCACTTCCGGCACTTGCGTAAACTCGTAACAACGCCAGAGCGCGTACACATCTCACGCACCGGAAGCCGTGCGCGTGCTCAAAGCAGTTGGACATAGTGGTGTATTAGAGGTAAAAAAATTATATAAATACTGTTCAGTTTCTGGCACAAACCAATCGTTTCATGTGTTAGGACATCAATGTGTCGTCACGAGCCGCCGGGTTTAATTTGGATTTGTCTGTGCATGTGTTTTTACTCTCATAGATTTTGTTACCAATGCCATGCATTATAAGACTGATGGACTACACGGTTGGGACTTAAGAAATAATCCAAATGTGTTTCTACTGAAGAAACAAAGTCACCTACATCTTGGATGCCCTGGGGGTAAGCAGATAAACATCAAATTTTCATTTTTGGGTGAACTATCCCTTTAATAATATATCCTGTAATATCTCCTCTTTAACAACCAACCAGCCCCTCTCACATATTCCAATAAGACCAAAGTGGTTGAATAATAAAGAGCATGCTGTCTGGAACATCATGGTCCCTGATCATGACAACTTAGATTTAGCATCAATTTTTAAAGTCATTTTGCCATTTTCTCCAACTGGTCTACTATTTCCTGAAGTTTGCCAGTACCTTTGTGGAACAATTCTTTCAAAGAACACAGAACCCTGTAATGTGATCACACTGTTTGTTAATCTCTTCTGCAAGACACACAGAGCCTTAGTTAGTCATCATGGGAGGAGCTGGCGTGCTTTATTCTCAGTTATTGGATCAATGGGAGGAGGTTCACTGTGAAGGGAAGTTTTACACCGGTCAAAGTTTGGAGCCGCTTCAGACGCTTCACGCGGGTCAATCGTTGCTGTCTATCGTCTCGGTAACCGAGGAGGCTTCCCTTTCTACACTTCTGGTGCGTAATATAGCCCACTTTCGGGAGGAGATACTGGCTACAAAACTCCCCATTTAAAAAGAGGCAGTCATGGAAAAGTGACAAGAGAAACACTAAATGTACTGTTTTTGAGCCCGGTAGAAAAAAGGAGGCGTGGGGATTTAGTGGGGGTCAGCAGTTGCTCATGCTTCTTATGAAATCTTGAACTATCTGATGCACAGTCCAAAGGTCTTCTCAAATATATCTTTGTAGGGTTTACTACGCCCGTAACAGCAAACGTGCGTTGATAACCAAATTTTAAGAACCCAGTTTTAAGCTCTACCTCTTAACCGTTAAGTAAACCTGTTGCGCTTTTAACTGTTAATAAAAATGTTATCTAATAGAACCGTGAGTGTTTTGAAATGGGGAAGATGTGAGGCTTACGCGGCAGTGTACCCCAAGGTTCCAGACTGGGTCCTGAACTTTTCTCCACTGCCTTCCCTTTCTTCTCCCCATAGGAATCTTTCTGCATTCCCGGCGGCCCAAAGCGAACATCTACAACAGAAGATGTCCGAAAACGGAGCGTTACCACTTCGGGGGAAAGTGCTCACCGTTGACACCATGAACGCCAACGTGAAGAAGGTTGACTACGCGGTCCGCGGACCAATCGTTCAGCGTGCGGTTCAGATCGAGAAGGAGCTAAAAGAGGTACAAGCTTTATTCATTAAATATTAGCAAAAAAAGTAATGCATTGCGCGAAAGTTTATGTTATGGCAGGCTGTACATTCAGCAAACATCCCGTAATTCTCATGCGCACAGTTTGGAAGCGTAGCATATCAGGATAACAATTATGCAGTGTGTTTATGTGACTATCACCCCGCTCTAAAGTGAAAACAACTAGGTGAACTGACGAGCTACTGAACTACTGTGAAATTTAAAAGCTTTTTTTTTTGGTGTGATTTTACTTTTACAAATTACTTTTGGTGTAACAGTGTAATGTAGTTTTGAATAGAACCATTTTACTATGTAAAGCACCTTTTAGGTTACTTGACAAAAGTTCTAATAGTGCATGTGCACTGAACCTCTTGAATCATATACATAAGGCTATTTCTTCTTAGTGGAAAAAGGCGGTTTCATTTTTCTAGTGAATATCTTTCTGTATCTTTGCGTGCTTGAGGTTCATACCAAAGACACTTTTAAAAGTGGGTTGCAATTCAAAAGAAAAGCTTTGATTAGCTAATTCAACAACAAATTAGCAGAAAAACGTCCAGTGCCTGTTACTCTGTCACTCTGTATCCTCAGTTTTTTTTGGAAACTTAACTAGGTCAGTGTTTGTGAAGCAGACTGTCATCACTCATTAGTGGATAAAGTCCATTCTTTGTTACTCATTTAGTTATGGCTACAGACATCTAGCAATCCTCATTTCAGATGGTCATATGAGTGGTGCTGGGAGTAGTAGTAAACTCTGAGGTCATGCCCTTGATAAGATCGCAGGCTAGAGTCAGCACTGCTTGTCATAGGAACAGAGAAGATCTCTGTTTGTCAAGTCTTTACCTCACTCTTTAAATTGGTGGCTGTATCTAAGTAAACTACAGCACCTTCCATCAACTAACACACATGGAAATTATATTAGATTTCAAACATCTGTTGCCACACAGTTGCAAAACAACAGCTGAAGCTGGATTATTTTCTAGTATTTAACACACATTCTCACCAGATAATCTTGTGTTATATTTGGTTTTTAAACCACATTCATCACTTATTTAAAGCTTACAAAAGTTATTTTGGTTATTTGATTTTTTTTTCTTCAAATGCCTTTTATTTTTTCAAATGCTTTTATGCTCCTTGTCTCAGAGCCAGACCTTCAATCATAAACCATGAAAATGCATTATAAAAATAATAATTACATTTTAAACCCGTGATAATCTAAACAAAGCATGAAATAAACCATTTCAATATTGTGTGACAATGATTTAAGCCAGTTTTATACAAATGATAACTGTCACACAAATAATTTCACATCTATAAAGGTTGCCCCTAAGCTACTTACAGAGGGCCTCGCTAGATGCAAGGTACTGGCAGTCAACAATGACAAAACCAATCCCACACACACACAAACCCACACACACACACACACACACACACACACACCTGTCTCACACACACACACACACGGACACGGACGGTTAGAGACTGCAGGAACAAGTACTGCAAGAACAAGTCAACAGACTCTATTAAAGGTGTCCATGGTAATTAAATTGTGAAAGAGCTCAATCACAACATCCTTCTCTCATTGCTGTCATAAAAACTGTACTGTTTTCTGTACTGTTAACTGTTTTCCAGAAATCTCATATTATAATGATGCAGCCGAGATGTTTTTTCAGCATAGTCTGTTGGGGGATTTCTTGATCTAGGAAAGAATATGCCCTCTGTTTTAGTCTTGGCACCTGTTGTCAGGCCTATCGGGGTTCGTGGGAAATTGTCTTCGGCAATTGTGACAAAAGGTCCCTTCACCTTCGTTGAGTGACTGTACAAATCTTTCTTTGGCATCCTACTGTATACTTTCCCCTATTTTTCCTGATGCAATCTCTTTCACTCTGCAATTCTTTGTCTTTTTGTTTGTCTTTGTCTTTCTCTCAGCAAAGTTTTATTGGTATGTAAAAGATTACAATACTGCAAAAGCAAGTATTTAAAATGGTAACAATAAGATATACAAAACAAATAGTCGTGTATACACACCAATAGTTAATTATTGCTAAAGAAAAAAAAATAGCACGATGGGGATTTTGAGTATGTAGCCAGTTTAGGGCTATACCATGGGTAGAAGATGTTCACACTGTGCTGCAGAAGTTTAGTTAAAGATGCTCGTGTAAATCACAACTTGGCACGAAAATGAACACAAAGATATTCGTGATACTTGACTGATAATTTATAGATGAACCTTGCTCTGTTGCTTTTCGTTGTGCGGTCTCCCGCCGCACTTGCATAGACATGTTTCGCGGCTCTTGCTTCGCCGGGCTGATCGAATCCCATCCCGCCGCCTCATTTTTTGGTCTATTTTTATCCCTAGTTTCCCCTATTCAATCTTCTTCAAATCATTTTTTCTTTCACCTTCATCGGGGCGTGTTACCTCCCTCCCACCCCCCCTTCACATCCTGCGTACGCTGCCTCATCCGGCCGGGGGCTTTCCGGCGCGTTTTTTGGGGGATTTTGCGTTGGGGGTTGTTTTTTTTAGGGTTTCTTACTATTTCATAAAAAACACCCTTCCTCAAACACAAAATAACCCTTAACTTTTGTTTTTTTTCCCCCCAAAACAAAAAAAAAAATTTGCACCAACCTTGGGGGGGAAAAAAAACAAACAAATGGTTAAAAAACCCCAAAAAAAAAAAGGGGTTCTTTTTTTCGGGGGGGGCTTGGTAAACTTGGGGGGGGGAAAAACAAAAATAAAAATTAACAGGGGGTTTTGCTTGTTGTTTGAAAGTTTCCGGGGGGGTTGGGGGGAAAATAAACAGCGGCCTTTAAAAAAAAAAACAAAAAAGTGGGGGGGGGTGCGGGGGGGGGGGGGGTAAACTTAACGGATTTTGCCCCCCAACCAGGGGGGGGGAAAAGTACAAGGGGAAAAAAAAAAGGGGGGGGGTGGGGGGGGGGGTTCCCCAAACCCCCAAAACCATAAAATTGGTTTTTCATGAAAAATTGTTTTTCCAGGGGGGGGGCCCCAACCAAGGGGGGGGGGAAAAAGGGGGGGGCAGGGAAAAAGGGGGGGGGGGGGGGGGGGGGGGGAAAAAAAAGGGGGGGGTGGGGGGGGGGAGTGTTAATTGGGGGGATTTTTTTATTTTTTTCGTTTTGTGTTTGTTTACCAGTTATGGCGGGGATGGGCCATAAAAAAATTTTTTACCCCCACCAGGTTCTTGGCAATTATGCTTTATTAAAAAAAACCACAATTTCAGGCCAAAAAAAAAACTTTTTCCTTACTGGTAAAAAAAAACATAAAAAATCAATTGGAAATTTTATTTCTTTAAAAAAAATGGCTATGTGTGTTGCAGGGGGGACATTGGGGGGTTTTTTTAAAAAAAAAACCAATAAAACAAAAACAAAAAAAAACACTCAACCCAGGGGGGAAAAAAATGGGGGGTCTTTTTTTGTAATTTGTTAGGGGCTGTCTTTAACAAAAAAGGAAAAAAAAAAAACATTATTGGTCCTTTTAAAAAAAAGGGGGGGAAAAAATTTATTAAAAAATACAGGGAAAATTAAAAGTGTTTTGTTGCTGGCTTTTTAGGGGGGTTTCCCAAGGGGGGCTTTTAAGCTTGAGGTAACCAATTATAGTTTTTCTTAAAAAGGGGGCATACTTTACTTAAAAAAAAAAAGGTTGAAAAAAACTTCAAAAAAATTTTCCCATTATTGGGAACCCCATTTTTATGGGGGGGGGGGGGGGGGGGGAAATTGGGGCTTGAATCCAAAAAACAAAAAAAAAACAAAAAAAAAAACAATTTTTGATGTGAAAAAATTCATTAATTGTTTGCAAAAACTTGGAAAACAGGGGAATTTTTTGGGTGTTTTCCAAAAAAAAAAATTTCAAAAATGGCTTTTGGCTTTAGAGGGTTTTGAGAAAATGTTCCCCAAACCCCCCTTAAAAAAAACAAAACTTTTCCCGGAAACAAAAAAAAAAAAAAACACAAAAAAAACAAAAACTTAAAAAACCCACCAAAAAGGGGGCCAAAGTAAAAACCTTTTTTTCATTTTATTGGGGTTCTTGCTGGGTTTTCCAATTTAGGGGGATCTTTTTACATTTTTGGGGGGAATTTTAAAAAAAAAAAGGGGCGGGGGGGGGTGGGGGGGGGGGGGGGGGGTGGGGCCTTTGTTTTTGCCAGTGAAGGGGGGGGGGGTCATTTATTTGGGAGGGACATAAAAACCCTTTGTTCTAAAAAAAAAAAAATTTGGTTTAAATATTTTTTTTGTTTTTTTGTTCGTCTTGCTTTGGTTTGTTTGTGCTGGGGAAGCTGGGGAAAAAAAAAAACCCTTTTTTTAAAAAAAAAAAAAAAAACAAAAACTTTGGGGTTGGGGGACTTTTCCCCCCCCACACCAAAAAAAAAAAAAAAAAAAAAAAAAAAAAAAAGGGGGGGGGTGGGGGGGGGGGGGGGGGGGTGGGGGGGGGGGGGGGGGGGGGGGGGTGGGGGGGGGGGGACAAGTTTTTACCCAAAGTGTTTTGTTTTGTTTTTACCCACCACCCCCAAAATTTGGTAAATTAGGGGAAAAAAATTTATTTAATTTTATTAATCAGAAAAAAGAAAAAAAAAAAAAAAATTGGGGAGGGAAAAAAAAAAAAATTTGGTTTATTGGGGGGGGGTTTTTTTTCTTTTTCCTGGTTAATCCCAATCATTAAAAAAAGTGGGGTTTCCAAACCATGTTTTTTACCACCCCAGGAAAAAACATGGTTTTTATTAAATATTTTATTTATTTTGGGTAATAAATTTTTTTTAGGGAAATTTAAATTGGAATAAATGTTATTTGGAAAAACCCATGTTTTTTCCCTTAAAAAAATAACAAAACCCTTTTTTCCTCATTTTTTTTTTTTTTTTAAAAAAAAAAAAGCAGGGGGGCCAGGGAAAAAACTTCAAATTTTTTTTGCCTCTTAAAGGGGGGGGGGGGGGGGGGGGGGTAAGGTTTTGGGGGTTGGGTTGTAACACGAAAAAACAAAAAAAAAATAAACCAAATACAAAAAAAAAAAAAAAAAAACCCAGGTTGGGCAACCAAACCAGGGAAAAAAACACAAAAAAAGTTTGGAAAAAAAAAAAGTTCCAGGCCCCCCCCCCACACACCTGTTTTTTACCAAAAAATTTTATTTCCTTGTTTTTTTTTTTTTTTCACTTTTGTTACCAAATTTTTTTTTCATTTTTGTTTTAAAAAAAACAACCAAGGCCTTTTTTAAACCTTAAATGTTGTTTATTCTGGGGCCCCAACTGTAATTTTCTTTTTTAATTGGGGGTGGGGGGCCATATTTTGGTTTTGGCTATAAAAAAAAAAAAAAAATTCTTGGGGAAATTTTTGGGGGGGTTAGGATTTTCATCCCAGGTCATTTTATGGGTTGGACTTTTAAAAAAAAAATGGGGGGGGGGAAATGGGCAAGGGTTTAAAATGTGGAAACGCCCAAAGGGGCCAAAACGGGGGGGCGTGTTAATATAAAAGAACTTAAACCCAAGGGGAACTTTTGCCCTACCCAGGTTGGGGACAAAACAATGTTTTCTGGGACCCACTGGTCACCTTTCATGGGGGGGGGGGCTGTTCCATTTTTAATGGCGGGAAAAAGGTCTTTTGCGTTGGGGAAACTCAAGGGTTTTTTTTAACCGGTTCTGGGGGAAAAAACCCTCATTTTTCCCCAAAACAACAAAAAATACCAAATTTCCCCCCCCCCCAACCCTCTTTGCTTCCAAAAAAAAAAAACAACGGGGGGAAATTAAAGGGGTGTGGGGGGCATTTTTCACCCCTTTAGGGGGGCGGTAGACCCCCCCAAAAACAGCTTTAAAACTTTTTGGATGGCTTTTTTGGCCAATTTACCCAATTAATTCTTCCTTCTTTGTAATGGCCTTTTTGGGCTTTTTTTTTTGGGGAGGGGGGGGGAAGTTTTTTCTTTGTTTAGGATTGCATTTGGGTTTTATTAGTTGGGGGGCAAGGGAAGGGGGCGGGAATCAGGGGGTTCTTTCGCCCTAGTGGAAGGAAAAAAAAAAAAAAAAAAAAACAGGGGGGATTGGTGCCCCCGCTTGCCAAAAAAAAATTCTGTAGGGGTTTTTTTTCCATCCGTTTTTAAACCAAAACTACTGGGGGGGGAAAAAAAAAAAACGGCGCTTTTGTTTTGGTTTTGGGTTTGGGGGGAAAAAAGTTCCAGGGGGGACATTCTTGGCAAGGGGGCCTTTTGAGGGGGGGGGGGGAAACAGGGAAAAGGGGGGGGGGGGACCCATTGTGAGGGGAAGGAATGGAAAAAAAAAAAAGGGGGGGAGCCATTAAATCCAAGGTTGCAAAGTCAACCCAATTTTGTTTTTTCCGCCCCCCCCAACCTAAAAAACAAGGCCCTATTGGTTTTTCTTTAACCACAAATGGAACATTATTAGTTATGCTGGAAAACCTTCTTTTTGGGGCAAAGGGGGGGACAAATGGGGCCTTTTTATGGAAAAAAAAAAAAAAAAAACAACATTAAAAAAAAAAAATTGAAATTGGGGGGGGGGGGCGTTGTCACTTACTTTGGGGGGGGGCCTTTTTTGTTAAGGTGTTGTTTTTTTCAGGGGGGGCGTGGGTACCCAAAGTTTAAAAAGCACCAACGGCCAGTTTGGGGGGGGGACAAAAAAAAGCCCCCAACACTGACCTGGGAATCAATCCGTTTTATGGCGTTTTGACATTGGAATTTAAATTGTTTTTTATTTTTAGGATTTTGTCAACAACAAACAACATTGCGGATTTCCCCCTCCTTATTTGTTACACCCCCAAAAAACCGTTAGGGGGTATTTTCTAAAACCAAACCAACACCAAATTTCAAGTTTGGGTTTTGGAAAATTTTGGATTTTCCCTTCATTGGGGCCTGGGGGGGGACCAAATAATACCAATAACCCTCCAAAGGCATTATCTGATACAAGAGTTCTGGAAATTATAGAGTTGTTGGCGACTTCTAACTTACATACGGAGGGGGGATACGAATTATACCTCTCCTGATCCTTCCTTCCCCATCCCACTTATATCCTTCCCTTTTTTTTCCCTTCTTACCCTCCCTTTTTCCCCCCTCCCTCCTATTTCCCCCCTTCTCATATCCCCACCCCTTATATTACCCAACCCCATACAACTTATTTCTTACCTTTTTCGTGGAACAAAAACCTATTTTTTACCAAAAAGTGTTCTTTTGTTGTTTAAACCATTTTGGTTTTGTCTGTTTTTCCCCACACAAGGCACATATTTTAGGGGGAAAAAAAAGGGGGGCTGGGGATTTCTTTTTTTCATTTTGTGTTACCCACGTGGTTTTTTTGAACAAAATTTGACCAAGCCAAAAAAAAAAAAAAAAAAAAATTTTTTGTTTTGGAAGTTTTATTTTGTTTAAGGTTTATTAATGTTTTTTAAAAAGGTACAAATCTTGAAATTTTTTTTTTTTGGTTTTTTAAGTTTTTTAGTTCTAGGTTTTAGGGGTCGGGGGGACCTAAAAAAAAAATATTCATAAAAAAGATTAAAAAGGATTTAAAAAAAAAAATCCAAAAATTCTAAGTAAAAACAAATGTTTTAGGTCGGGGGGTGGGGGGGGGGAAAAAGGGTGGATATATAATGGGGGTTTTAGTTTTACAGTTTTTGCATTTTATTAAAGGCTGTCTCTCAAATAAAAAATAAAAAATTTTCCCCAAAAAAAAAAAAAAAACTGTTTCAAGTTTTTTTTTAGGGTTGGATAATTAACAAAGTTTTTTTTTCATTTTGGGGGGGGGGGGGGGGGGGGGGGAGGGGGGGGGGGGGAACCCAGGGGGGGGGGGGGGGGGGAACCCCAAAAACCGGAAAAATTTTTAAAAAAAAAAAAAACTGAGGGTGGGACAACGGCAACCAATTGCCTTTCGGTTAAAAAAAAAAAAAATGTTAATGGGGGGGAAAAAATCCACCATTCCATTAAAAAAAAAATTGAATACAAGGGGAAAAAAAAAACATGGGGGTCTTTTATTTTTTAATGAAAAAAAAAAAAAAAAAAAATTTTAACAAAAATTGGTTTGTTTTAACAGTAAAAATTTTCCCAAAAAAAAACAAAACCAAAAATTACCTTAACAAAATTTACAATGTTTTTTTTGACCACAAATGAAACTTTCCCTTGGGAAAAAAATAAGGTGGGTGGTTGGGGAACGGTTGTTTTCCTTTGGCCCAAAAAGAAGGGCTTTACTTAATTTCACCCCCACTTATTACGTTTCAATCCCACCCCCCCACCCAAAAAAACCCCCAATTTGAAAAAAGCCCCCCCCCACAACCCCCCAACCAGGGGGGGGGGGGGGCCCCCATTAATTTGGTCTTCTTAAACACCCCACTATGTCCCCCCCCCCCCCCATGTGCCGTTCTTGCGGGTGGGTTTCTTTTTTTGAAAAAGCCGTAGGAAACTCTTAAGTTTTTTGACTTTTTTCTAAATTTCCATCAGGGCTGCTGGCGGGTTTTTTGGGGGGGGGGGGGCAAAATATTTTTACCAAGGGGGGGGGGGGGGCGGGGAACCCCACCACAATTTTTTCCAAAAGTGATTGTGGCCCCAGGGAATGTACATTAAAAGGGGGTTTTAAATTTACACGGGGGGGGGCGCCTGGGAGGGGCCCCCACCCACCTGGTTCGGTTACAAAAAAAAAAAAAAAACCAAAAAAAAACCCAAAAAAAGAAAGAAAAGGGGGGGGGGGGGGGGGGGGGGGGGGGGGGGGGGGTGGGGGGGGGGGACCTTCTGGAACAGAAAAAAAAAAAGGGGATTTTTTAACCGTCCCATGGCAAAACCCATTATTTGTGTTTTACGTTGTAGTTTTTTGGAGGTAAAAAAAAAAAAAAAAAAATTTTTCAATTGGGGTTTCAAACTTTTCAAAAAAAAAAAGTCCCTGTTAAACTGTTTTAATTTTTTGGGTTTAACTTGATTCTGGGGGGTTCAATTGGTTTGGTCATTTTTCTTACCCAAAGTTTTTAAAGAAAAAAGACCACTTTTTGGGGGTAAAGTTTTTATTATTAGGAATGTTTTATTTTTTTAATTTTTTTTTTCATTAGGGGGGGGAAGGGGGGGGGGGGGGGGGGACCACCCCCCCACCCCCAGGTTCTCGTTTTGATCTCCAAGGGCCCCCCAAATTTTTACTTAGGGTCTTGGCGAACTTTTTCAGAAAAAAACAAAATTTTTCTATGGTTGTTTCCATTTGCCCCCTTTTTTGGAACTTTCCCTGAGGGCCCAATTAAAAAATAAAATTTTATTTTTTCATTTCAACAAGTGTTTTTTTAAAACAACGAGGGGGGGGGGGGACTAAATTTGGGGCCACCAGTTTTTTCAAATTTTTTTGGGGGGGGGATTTAGTTTGTTTTTTTTTGGAAATTTTAAAAGGCTATATTAAAAAAAAAAAACAAAAAAAAAAAAAAAAAAAACAACAGGTGGCGCTCAAGAAAAAGTGGAAAAAAAACAAAATGTCAAAATTTGGTTTTTTAAAAAGCTTTTTTTCTTCATTTTTAAAATGGGGGGGGTCTTTACCCCTTTTAAATTACATTAGGCGCTTTTCATGTTCGGAAATAAAAAATTTTAAGGGGGTGGGGGGGGGGGGGGGGGGGGACCGAGATAAAAAAAAAAGGGAGGTTGTTATTTAAAATTTTTTTTTAGGCAATTTTCATGTACCAAAAAAAAAAAAATGCTTAATTTTTATTTAAAGGCTGGGGGGGGGAACATGTTTAAAAAAAGCGGCTTTCTTCTTGAGGGGGTGACCTAAAAACAAAAAAACCTTTTAAAAAAGGGCTTGGCCCCATAATTTTGAAAAAAAAAAGGGGGGGTTTTTGCATTGAGAATAAAAAAGAAAAAAAAGGTTTTTTAGTTTTTTTTAAGGGTTGTAAAAAATAATTTTTTTTGTTTTTCCAGTTTGGGGGGCCACTTGCAGGAAAAAAAAATAGGGGGGGGGGAAAAATTAAAGGTGGTTTTTACCAAAATAACCTGCAAACTGCGGGTGGAAAAAAAGGGGAAAAATTTTACAAAAAAAAACTTGTGACAAAACTGTTTAAAGGGGCCCAAAAAACCATTTTGTTTTTCTTTTTGGGGGGGGGGACAGGAAAAAAACCTGTTTTTATATTTAGGGGGGGACATGTATTTGTTTTAATTTGTTGTTTAAAAACTTAATAAAAACAAGGGGGATTTTTGGTTGATGGCAGCCTGAAAAAAAAAACGCCAAAAAAATTTCAGGGGGGGAGGAGGGGGGGGGGGGGGGGGGGGACCCAAAACTTGGGGCCAAAAAAAAACAAAAAAAAAAAACCGACAAAAAAAAACCCCTTTTTTGTTTTTATTTGGTTTGTCGGTTTGTGGTTAGCTTTGAGGAAAAAAACGGGGGAGGAAAAAAAAAAACATTTGGGGTTTTTTTAAAAAAAAAAATTGGTTTTAAATTTAAAGGGGGGGTTGGGGTTGTTTTGTAAAAAAGGGGATAGGTTTACCATTGGGAAAAAAAAAAAATGGTTTAATTTTTTGTAACTCCACCGCATCCTGGTCGGTCAAAAAAAAAAAGAAAAAAACACAAACAAACAAAAAAAAAAAACCCTCCCATTGTTTTTTAAGGTCATCTTTTTTTTTCCTATTGTTGGGAAAAAAACAAAAAGCTCCGGTTAAAACAAAAACCACAGTTGTTTGGTAACCCAATTGTTCCTTTTCCAAATTATTTTTTTTATTTTTTTAAAGTTTGGGGGGGGGGGGAAATTTATTCCCTTTAAAACCATCTTTTTAACAATTAAACAAACCCTTTGTGTTTTGTGTGTTGGTTTGAAGGGAGGATTTTTTTTTTTTTACAAAAAAAAAAAAAAAAAAACAAAAAAAAACACCATTGCGTTGCCGATTTTTTCATTTTTTTTTGTAAAACTGGGGGGGACTGGATTATTAAAAAGCTTTTTTTTTTTTTGCCCGTTCTGGGGGGGGGGACTTTTGTTTAGGGATTTGGGGGGGAAAGGTGTTGGGTTGGTTTTATTTATCATGTTTTGTTTGTACCAACTTGGGCTTAAACACCCCAGGGGGTTTTAAGTTCCCCTTCTGTTTCATTTATTTTTTGGTGGGTTTTTTCCCCACTTGTTTTTTCTGTTAAACATTGTTTTGGGGGTTTTTATTTTTATCTATTTATGTTAAAAAAAAAACAAAAAAAATTTTTTTTTACTTTGGGCCATTTTTTGCCAGGGCCAAAAAAACTTCTTTTTGGGGATTTAATTTCCGAAGTTTTTCAGGTTGGGGGGGGGGACTTTCTAGGAAGGTCTGGGGGAAAACTTTGGCTTGAAACCCCAAAAAAAAAAAAAAAAACGGGTTGTTT
>JADLZN010009631.1:25000-30743 GCA_018155175.1 Sinocyclocheilus anophthalmus | reverse complement strand
TGTGTGTGTGTGGTGTGAGAGAGTGTGAGTGAGTGTGTGTGTGTGTGGTGTGGGTGTGTGAGCATGTGTGTGTATGTGTGAGAGTGGTGGTGTGTGGGGTGTGGGTTGTGGGAGTGTGTGTGAGTGAGTGTTTGTTTGGCGTTGGTGTGAGTGACGTGAGATACAGTGAGTGAGTCGGTGAGTGACGTGAGTGAGTGAGTGGTGTGTGGTGGCTTGTCTGGAGTTTGTGTGTGGTGAGTGAGTGAGTGATGTGTGGTGGTTGTGTGAGTTGTCTGTGGGTGTGTGTGAGTGTGAGTGTGTGAGTGAGGTGAGTGTGTGTGTGTGAGTGTCTGTGAGCTGGTGTGTGTGTGAAGTGAGTGTGAGTGTGAGTGAGTGAGGGTGTGTGTGTGTGTGTGTGTTTGTTTGTGTGTTTGTGAGTGTGTGTGTGTGTTTGTGTGTGTTTGTGTGTGAGTGTGTGTCTGTGTGAGTGAGTGAGGATGTGTGTGAGTGTGTGTTGAGTGTGTGTGTGTGTGAGAGTGATTGATTGAGTGAGTGAGTGTCTGTGTGTCTGTGTGTGTCTGTGTGAGTGTGTGTGAGTGAGTGAGTGCGTGAGTGAGTGAGTGTGTGTGAGTGGGTGAGTGTGAGAGTGAGTGCGGAGTGAGTGAGTGAGTGAGTGGTGGGTGTGTGTGAGGAGTGAGTGAGTGAGGAGTGAGTGAGTGAGTGGGGGTGTGAGTGTGTGTGTGAGAGAGAGAATGAGTGAGTGAGTGTGTGTGTGTGTGATTGAGTGAGTGAGTGTGTGTGAGTGAGTGATGAGTGTGGTTGTGTTTGTGTGGTGATGTGTGTGGAGTGAGTGAGTGAAGATGGGGGTGTGTGTGTGTGTGTGTGTGTGTGTGAGTGAGTGAGTGGGTGAGTGAGGGAGTGCGTTGTGTGTGTGAGTGTGTGTGTGTGTGAGGAGTGTGTGAGTGTGTGTGTGAGGAGTGTGTGAGTGTGTGAGTGTGAGAGTGAGTGAGTGTGTGGGTGTGTGTGTGAGGGAGTGAGTGAGTGGTGAACACCGGGAGGTGAGTGAGTGTGTGGAGTGAGGGAGTTGTGTCGGTGTGTGTGGTGAGTGCTGTGGGTGAAAGACTGCCTATAAGCTCTCTGCAAAAACCAAATGCTTCAACTACAATGAGTGATACAATAAACTGATTATGACAGTGTAGTTTTTTATTATCGATTGTTGTATTGTATTAATATATTTATTGTTATTATTTCCAGTCATTATTACACAATGATGTAGTTTAATCCGTGGACACCTTTTTTAGTTGACTCTACTAGTACTAGTAGTTATTTATTTATTGTTGTTTTATTTATTATTTTATTTGATTTATAAGGTTTATTTTTGGTTTTGCATCCCCCCTCCCCCCCTCCTCCCGTTTAACAGCAGTATTGCTTAATCGCTGATCATATCAAATGTTAAATATTAGCTTTTGGAATATTCAGGGTTTGTGCTCTAAAACATTTGGATTAAAAAGCACAAACACAGAGTTTTTAAATAGCATCACAAATGTTGACATCCTAATTCTAACAGAAACATGGTGTAGATCAGATGTGTCCACTCAGTGTCCTCCAAGTTACTCTGAAATCATAGTGCCCTCATGGAAACTCAACTCAGTACACCGGGGTAGAGATTCTGGAGGTTTAGTCATATGGATAAGAAATGACCTTGCCCCTTTTACATCACCAGTACAGCAAGGCAAAAATCACATTTGGTTAAAGTTGGATAAAAGCTTTGGAATTCTAGATAAAGACCTTTTTATCTGTGGAATGTACATTCCTCCATCAGATTCCCCATACTACGACGATGAAGTATTCCACACGTTACAGGAAGAAACTCATCAATATCAAACTCTGGGGAAAATTTTACTATGTGGAGATTTAAATGCTCGAACTGGCTCAGAATTAGACTATATTGACAATTCAGGAGATAAACATCTGTTCACACATATACCCCAAGGTCTCTTCAGTACCCTACCTAGAAGAAATAACCAGGATACTGGAGTCAATAGGCACGGGAGAGAGCTAGCCCACCTTTGTCAAACTTTAGGTCTTTATATGCTCAATGGTAGAATCAAAGGAGATTCCTGCGGACAATTCACCTATAGCTCAGATCTCGGGAACAGTGTTGTAGATTATGCCATATCAAATATAAGCCCTTCCCATTTCAGTGCATTTACCGTCAAAGCCCAGTCACCCCTGTCTGATCACAGCCAGATCAATCTTCTCATTAAAGGGGAAAACAGCAAATCAAGGGACATTCATAAAAAGCCCATTCATCTACATAAACTCAAGACACCATATAGATGGACTCGTAGTGCTGCTGAAACATATATTAAAGCATTGAAGTCAAATGAAATAGTCAATTCCATAACACTGTTTAACAATTCAACATATAATAATAATTGGAAAGGAATACATTTAGCAATTAAACATATTAATAACATTTTTGAAAAAAATTCAAAAAATTCTAATTTAATTGAAACTACCACATGTAAACACAAAAATCGAGCTAAACAAAAACCTTCTGAAAAGTGGTTTGACCATGACTGTAAAACAATAAGACAAGAGCTACGATTCATTTCCAATCAAAAACACAAAGATCCAGTCAACTCAGAATTACGCTCAAAGCACTCAGAACTTCTGAAACATTACAAAAACACACTGAGACAGAAGAAATGTGATTATTATAACACCACACTTCAGAAGATGGAAAACACAATTGATCAGGGTCAGTTCTGGAGCATGTGGAACAGTCTAAACAATACAAAGCCACAAGAACTAGCTATACAAGATGGTCACATTTGGAAAGATTATTTTGAGAAGCTCTATACACATCAAGCTGACCCTCTGAAAAATCCCAACCAATTAACAGTTCTTGAAAAATTGAATGCCCTTGAATCATGTATCAAAAACAACCAAAATCCACTAGATTATCCAATAACCCAACAAGAACTTGGTGGAAAACTGAAATCCCTCAAATGTAAGAAATCCTGTGGCCCTGACAACATAAAAAATTAGATGCTTAAAAAACAGCTCTCCTGAATTTCAGACTGCATTACTCAAACTTTTTAACTTGATTTTGAGTTCAGGTGTTTTTCCAGAGGTCTGGAACACAGGACTCGTCTCTCCTGTCTTTAAAAGTGGAGACAAAACAGATCCTAATAACTACAGAGGGATCTGTGTCACCAGTCATTTGGGAAAAGTATTTTGCTCAATAATTAACTCTCGGATTTCATCTTTCTTAGAGCAGCACAACGTCATCAGCAAATCTCAAATTGGCTTCCTCCCTAAACATCGAACCACTGACCATATTCACACACTACACACGTTAATAAATGAACATGTACACCAAAAGAAAGAAGGAAAAATATTTGCATGCTTCATAGATTTTAAGAAGGCATTTGACTCCATTTGGCATAATGGATTGTTTTATAAAATCATTCAAAGTGGCATAGGCGGTAGAATATATGACTTAATTAAAAACATGTATAACCAAAATAAATGTGCAGTAAAAATTGGACAGCAAAGGACAGACTATTTCTCTCAACAGCGAGGAGTGAGACAGGGCTGCTGCCTCAGCCCGACTTTATTTAACATATATATCAATGAAGTGGCAGATCTACTGGACCAATCAAACAGTCCAGGACTACAATTATTCCACACAGAAGTCAAATATTTACTGTATGCAGACGACTTGCTAATTCTATCTAAAACACCAGAAGGTCTCCAGAACAACCTTGACATTTTAACTAAATACTGCCACGATTGGGCCTTAGACGTCAACATCCCAAAAACTAAGATTATGATATTTCAGAAAAAACCCAGAAATCTAGAACATAAACATTTATTTACTTTAAACAACACCACACTTCAACATGCTTTACATTATAATTATCTTGGTCTGGTTTTAACTCCCACTGGAAATTTCAAATTGGCAATTAAAACATTACTTACAAAAGCCCGCAGGGCACTGCATGCCATACGAATGAAATTATTCAAAATAAACATCCCCATCAGAATTTGGACAAAGATTTTTGATAGTGTCATACTGCCTATAGCTCTGTATGGAAGCGAGATCTGGGGCCCAGCGAGTAACTGCAGTCATAAGGACTGGCACAAACAGCCTTTAGAAGCTCTGCATGTAGAGTTCTGCAGAAGCATCCTTCATGTGCACAGAAACACACCTAATAACGCCTGCAGAGCCGAGTTAGGCCGGCTCCCCCTGAATCTAATCATTAAAAAAAGAGTTCTTTTTGAACTCTAGTTCGGAAGATTCTCTTCATTTTAAAGCACTAAAAACACAAAAAAGGAGTGCTCAAAAAAGTAATCTCTGTGTAATGGTGTCAGATCTGACTAACAAAGCACTCGATATCACCAACCCTGAAAAACACGGAAGAATCAAAGACATTATGAATGAAGAGAAGGAGACATACATACAGCATTGGAAAGAACAAACCAAAGACCAAAGTCGTCTCCAATGTTATCTGAAACTCAACAGAGAGTACAGTCTGGCTGACTATCTGCTCTCAGTCAGGAATATAACACACAGACACTTACTGACCAAGTACAGACTGAGTGACCACCAGCTGGCCATAGAGAGAGGAGCACATAAAAACACCTGGTTACCTAAAGAAGAGCGCATCTGTACTGAATGTAGATCAGGATCAGTAGAGACGGAGGAGCACTTCCTCCTTCACTGTGACAAATACACATCCTTAAGAGCCTCACTGTACAGTCAAATACAGCAGAGCATTCCTGAGTTCCAGTCGCTCCATGAAAACCACAAATTAAAAATATTACTTGGTGAAGGACCTACTTCCTCTATAGTAGCACATCATATTTATAAATGCCACAAACTAAGAGTTAAAGAGTGAAAACATCTGCATTAGTAGTACCATCAATGCTTTTATAAATATATATGGATGTATTTTACATGTATTTTTGTTTTGTTTGTTTTTATTCTGCTATACAATGTTTTGGCAATATGTACCTAAGTATGTCATGCCAATAAAGCAATATGAATGAATGAATGAGTGAGTGTGTGTGTGTGTGTGTGTGTGTGAGAGTGAGTGTGTGTGCGCGTGAGAGAGTGAGTGAGTGTATGTGTGTGTGTATGTGTGTGAGAGAGTGTGTGTGTGCGAGTGTGAGAGAGAGTGTGTGTGTGTGTGTGTGGGGTGTGTGGTGTGTGTGTGGCGTGAGTGGTGTGTGCAAGTGTGAGAGAAGAGTGTCGGCGTGTGTGTGTAGAGTGAGTGTGTGCTGAGTTGAGAGAGAGACTGCAGGTGTGTGTGTTTGTGGGTGTGTGAGAGAGAGAGAGAGAGAGAGAGAGAGATGTGGTTGTGTGTGAGAGAGAGTGGTGTGTGTGTGAGAGAGAGAGAGAGATGTGTGTGTGAGAGAGAGAGAGAGAAGAGTGTGTGCGAGTGTTTTGTGTGTGTGTGTTGAGAGAGAGTGTGTGTGTGTGTGTGTGTGTGTGAGAGAGAGAGACGTGAGAGAGAGAGAGAGATTGAGAGAGAGTGTGTGTGTGTGAGAGAGTGCGTGTGGTTGGAGAGAGAGAGAGAGAGGAGAGAGAGGAGAGAGAGAGTGTGTGGGGTGGAGAGTGAGTGGTGTGCGAGTGTGAGAGAGAGTGCTGGGAGGGGGGGGGGGAGTGTGTGTGTGTGTGTATGTGTGTGTGTGTGTTGTGTGGGTGCTGTGCTGGTGTGTCAGGTGTCATCAGCAGCATCTGTCTGGTCAG
>JADLZN010009631.1:12500-20000 GCA_018155175.1 Sinocyclocheilus anophthalmus | reverse complement strand
TGTCTCCCGGTTCAGCCGGTGTTCTCCGCCTCAACAGCGCACCTAAACGCTATTAAAACCAACCCTTATCAAAGCCAGCTCGGGTTCTGCGCGCGGACTCACCTGTCAGGTAACAGCCGCACGTTAAACACCGACAGAAACGGGAGCGCGTTCTCCCGTGACCCCGGCGATGAGGCTCGATCAGATAAAGCCCAGTTCAACGAAGCAGAAGAAAACAGCGATTATAAACGGCCGTGCGTAAGAGAAGCGCTTTACCTGAGCCGCTGTCACCTGAGTTCCCGCCGCGTCCCACCTGACCGACCGCTCGCGCACTTCCTCAATCTGACGCAGGCCTGCGTGCGCGCGCACGGCTCCGGTGTCTCGCGGCCGGTTCTGCGGGAGACTCTAACGCGCGTCTTCCGTTTCCACTTCTGCTTCTGAGAGCGCGTCAAGTGACGAACTCTGAGTCTGCATGTCAGATAGTAGTCCTCATAAACACTCGCAGGCTGTGCATTTACACTCAATCCTTATGCGCTTATTAATGCTGAGAGTGCTGCGCGCGCGCGTGCGCGCGTGTGTGTGTGTGTGTGTGTGTGTGTGTGTGAGGCATCTCTCTTGGTGTTGTGATGTGAGTGAAGTGGTCTATCTCTGTGAGTGTGGTCGTGTGTGAGTGAGAGTGATCGTGAGTCTATCTTCTGTTGAGTGAGAAGTGAGTGAGTCTATCTCTGTGTGTGTGTGAGTGAGTCTCTCTCTGTGAGTGTGTGTGTGTGTGAGTGTGTCTCTCTCTGTGTGTGTGTGTGTGTGAGTGAGTGAGTCTCTCTCTGTGAGTGTGTGTGTGTGTGAGAGTGAGTCTCTCTCTGTGAGTGTGTGTGTGTGTGAGTGAGTATCTCTCTGTGAGTGTGTGTGTGGGTGAGTGAGTCTCTCTCTGTGAGTTTGTGTGTGTGTGTGTGTGAGTGAGTGAGTCTCTCTCTGTGAGTGTGTGTGTGAGTGAGTCTCTCTCTGTGTGTGTGTGTATGTTTGTATGAGTCTCTCTCTGTGAGTGTGTGTTGGTGTGAGGAGTCTCTCTCGTGAGTTGTGGTGTGGTGTTGTGCGGAGTCCTCTCTCTTGTGAGTGGGGTGTGGTGTGTGTGTGCGGGAGGAGTCTCTCTCTGTGAGGTGTGTGTGTGTGTGTGGGTGAGGAGTCGCTCTCTGTGAGTGTGTGTTGTGTGTGTGTGTCGTGATAGGAGTATATCTCTGTGAGTTGTGTGTGTGTGTGAGGAGTCTCTCTCTGTGAGGTGTGTGGTGTGTTGTGAGTGAGTCTTCTCTGTGAGTGTGTGTGTGTTTGTGGAGTGAGTTCTCTCTCTGTGAGGGGGGGTGTGTGTGAGTGAGTCTCTCTCTGGAGTGTGTGTGTGTGAGGGAGTCTCTCTCGTGAGTGTGTTGTGTGTGAGTGGTCTCTCTAGTGGATGTGTGGTGTGTGTGTGAGTCTCGCTCTGTGTGGAGTGTGTGTGCGTGAGTGCGGTATCTATCTATGTGAGTGTGTGTGGTGTGTGTGAGGGAGGTCTATCTCGTGGCTGTGTGTGTGTGTGTGTGTGAGGAGTATTTGGTTGTGTGTGAGGGGTATTTGTGTGTGTGTGTGTGTGTGTGGGTTGTGTGTGTGGGTGTGTGTGTGAGTATCTCTCTCTGCAGTGGTGTTGTGAGTTAGGTCTCTCTCTGTGTGTGTGTGTGTGAGTGAGTCTCTCTCTGTGAGTGTGGGTGAGTGAGTGAGTCTCCTCTGTGAAGTGTGGTGGGTGTGTGTGAGTATCTATATGTGTGTGTGTGGTGTGTGTGGAGTGAGGTCTATCTTGTGAGGCTGTGTGTGAGTGAGTGCTCTGTGAGTGTGTGTGTGTGAGGTATCTCTCTGTGTGTGTGTGTTGGGTGTGTGTGTGTGACAGCATATCTATATGTGTGTGTGGGTGTTGTGTGGGAGAGTAAGTCTCTCTCGTGAGTGTGTGTGAGTGAGTCTCTCTCTGTGAGGGTGAGTGAGTGAGTGAGTCTATTCCTCTGTGGTGTGTTTGTGTGAGTGAGTAATATAGGTGAGTGTGTGGGGTGAGTGAGTCTATCTGCGTGAGGGTGTGGGTGGGGTGCGTCTCTCTATGTGTGTGGTGGTTGGTGTGTGTGTGAGTTCTCTCTCTTGTGTGTGCTGGTGTGTGTGTGAGAGGTATTGCTCAGTGTGTGTGTGTGTGTGTGAGGTGAGTATCTCTTCTGGTGTGTGTGTGTGGGTGGTGAGGAATATCTCTCTGTGCTGTGCTGTGTGCATGTGTGTGAGTGAGTCTTCTTGTGTGGTGTGTTGTGAGTGCGTCTCTCTATGTGTGTGTGGTGGTGTGAGTGAGTCTCTATCTGTGTGTGTGTGTGTGTGTGAGTCTCTCTCTGTGGGTGTGTGTGTGTGTGAGTGAGTGAGTCTCTTCGGTGAGTTGTGTGTGTGTGTGAGTGGGTGAGTCTCTCTCTGTGTGTGTGGGTGTGTGTGAGTGAGTCTGTGTGTGTCTGTGAGTGTGTGTCTGAGTGAGTCCTCTTGTGTGAGTGTGGTGTGTGAGTGAGTCTACTCCTGGAGTGTGTGTGTGTGGTCTGTGAGTGCGTGAGTCTCGCTTGTGAGTGTGTGTGTGTGAGTGAGGGAGTGAGTCTCTCTCTGTGAGTGTGTATTAGTGAGTGAGTGAGTGAGTGAGTCTCTCTCTGTGAGTGTGTGTCTGTGTGTGTGTGTGTGTGTGTGTATTTGTGTGTGTGTGTGTGAGTGAGTCTCTCTCTCTGTGTGTGTGTGTGGTGTGAGTGAGTCTCTCTCTTCTGTGGGGGGGTGTGTGTGTGAGTGGCTCTCTCTCTGTGTGTGTGTGTGTGTGTGTGAGGAGGTCTCTCTCTCGTGTGTGTGTGTGTGTGTGTGAGTGAGTCTCTCTCTCTGTGTGTGTGTATGTTTGTGTGTGTGAGAGAGTTCTCTCTCTGTGAGTGTGGTGGGGTGTGTGTGTGAGTGAGTGAGTCTCTCTCTGTGAGTTTGAGTGAGTGAGTCTCTCTCTGTGAGTTTGAGTGAGTGAGTCTCTCTCTGTGAGTGGGTGTGTGGAGGGAGTCGCTCTCTGTGAGTGTGTGTGAGTGAGTAAGTGAGTCTCTCTCTGTGAGTGTGAGTGTGTGTGTGTGAGTGAGTCTCTCGCTGGGAGTGTGTGTGTTGTGTGTGTGTGTGTGTGATTGGGCTATATCTGTGTGTGTGGTGAGTGAGTCTATCTCTGTGCGTGGTTTGTGTGTGTGGTGACGTGAGTCTCACGCTGTGAGTGTGTGTGAGTGTGGTGAGTGATCTCAATCTGTGAGTGTGTTGGAGTGTGTGTGGAGTGAGTTCTCCTTTGTTTGTGTGTGTGTGAGTGAGTGAGGGAGTCTCTCTCTGTGAGTGTGTGTGAGTGGGTGAGTGAGAGAGTCTCTCTCTGTGAGTGTGTGTGAGTGTGTTGTGAGTGGTCTCTTCGGTGAAGTGTGTGTGTGGTGAGTGAGTCTCTCTCCGGGGAGTGGTTGGTGTGTGAGTGAGTCTCTCTCGTGAGTGTGTGTTTGTGTGTGTGTGTCTCTCTCTCTGTGAGTGTGTGTGTGTGTGTGATGAGTGATCCTCTGTGAGTTGTGTGTGTGTGTGAGGGAGTCTCTCTCTGTGAGTGGGTGTAGTGGTGAGGAGTATCTCTAGTGAGTGTGTGGGTGTGAGTTTGGGGGGAGTCTCTATCTGTGAGGTGTGTGTGTGTGAGGCGCTTCCTATCTGTGAGTGTGTGAGTTGTGAGTGAGTCTATATATGTGAGGGTGTGTGTGTGTGATGAGATCTCTCTGTGAGTGTGTGTGGTGTGAGTGAGTCTATATAAGGTGATCTTTCTCCTGGGTTTGAGTGAGTATCGCTCTGGAGTTGGTGTGTGGAGGGCGTATCTATCTGTGTTGTGGTTGTGGGTGAAGGAGTCTCTCTCTGTGTGTTGTGTGTGTGTGTGGTGAGGTGAGTCTGTCTCTGTGTGTGTTGTGAATGTGAGTGAGTGAGTGATGTTCTGTGAGTGTGTGTGAGTGAGTGAGGGAGTGGAGAGTGAGTGTGTGAGTGGAGTGTGTGTGAGTGAGTGAGCGAGTTGAGTGAGTGTGTGTGTGAGTGAGTGTATCTGTGTGTGTGTGTGTGTGTGTGTGTGTGTGATGGTGAGTGAGGCTCTCTGTGTGTGGTGTGTGTGGTGTCGGGGTGGTGTGATGTGAAGTGGAGTATCTCTGTGTGTGTGTGTGTGAGGTTGAGTGAGTCTCTCATCGGTGAGTGTGTGTGTGAGGATGTGAGTGAGTATCTATTGTGAGTGTGTGTGTGTGTGTGATTGAGTGAGTGAGTGAGTGTGTGAGAGGTGTGTGTGTGAGTGAGTGAGTGAGTGTGTGTGTGTGTGTTGGGTGTGTGTGGTGTGTGTGTGTGTGAGTGAGTTGATCTCTATCTGTGAGTGTGTGGGTGAGTGAGGGAGGAGTCTCTCTTGGAGTGTCGTGGTGTGAGTGAGTCTCTCTCGTGAGTGTGTGGTGGAGTGAGTCCTTTCTGTGTGTGTGTGTGTGTGTGTGTGTGTGAGTGAGTGAGGTTATGTGTGTGTGGGTTGGTGAGTGAGGGAGTCTCTCTTGTGAGTGTGTTGTGAGTGAGTCGATGGAGTATCTCTTGTGAGTGTGTGTGTGTGTTGAGTGAGTGAGTGAGAGTCGTATATCTGTGAGTGTCGTGTGTGTGTGAGGGGAGGAGGGAGTATCTCTCGTGAGTGTGTGGTGTGTGAGTGAGTGAGTGGTCTCTCAGCTGTGAGTGTGGTGTGTGTGAGTGTGAGTGAGTGAGTCTCTCTCTGTGAGTTTGTGTGAGTGAGTGAGTCTCTCTCTGGGAGTGTGTGTGTGTGAGGGAGTGGAGTCGCTATCTGTGAGTGTGTGTGGGGAGTGGAGTAAGTCTCTTCTGTGTGGTGTGTGTGGGTGTAGTGAGTGATTGAGTCTCCTCTTGTGTGTGAAGTGACGTGAGTCTCTCCGGTGTGTGTGAGTGAGTGCGTCTCTCTTGTGTGTGTGAGTGAGTGAGTCTCGCTGTGTGGTGAGTGAGTGAGTCTCTCTCTGTGCGTGTGAGTGAGTGAGTCGCTCTCTGTGCTTGTGTGTGTGTGTGTGTGGAGTGATTTTAACGGATGAGGGCTCTCTCTCTGGGTGTGTGTGTGTGTGTGTGAGTGGAGTGTTTGTGTGTGTGTGTGTGTGTAGGTGTGTGTGTGTGAGTGAGCGAGTCCTCATGTGTGTATGTGTGGTGTGTGAACGGGAGTGGTCTCTCTCTTAAACTAGTGTGTATGGGCCCTCAGGGTGTGTGGTGAGTGAGTGAGTCTCTCTCGTGTGTGTGGGTGTGTGGAGTGAGTTCTCTCTGCGTGGGGGTGTGTTTGTGTGTGTGTGTGTCTCTCTCTGTGAGTGTGTGTGTGTGTGTGTGAGTGAGGGATGAGTCTTCTCTAGTGAGGGTGTGTGTGTGTTGTGAGGAGGGGAGTCTCGTCTCTGGGAGGGTGTGTGACGTGAGGTGAGTCGCCTCTAGGTGTGTGTGTGATGGGTGATGAGTCTACTATATCTGTGGGTGTGTGTGTGTGTGTGTGTTCTCCCTCTGTGTGTGTGTGTGTGTGTGAGTGAGGCGTGTGTGTGTGTGTGTGTGAGAGAAAGAGTGTGTGTGTGTGTGTGTGTTGTGTGTGTGTGTGGTGTGAGTGTGTGTGTGATGTGCCATGTGAGTATATATTGTGTGTGTGGTTGTGTGTGTGGTGTTGGGTGTTGGGTGTGTGTGTGTGTGTGTGTGTGTGTTTTTTTTTGTGTGTGTGTTTGTGTGTGTGTGAGGTGTGTGTGTGTGAGTGAGTGAGTCTATATCTGGGTGTGTGTGTTGTGAGTGTGTATGAGTGAGGAATACTATGTGCTGGTGTGTGATGGTGTGGGTGTTTTTTCCTTCCTTCTTCTTTTTGTGTGTGAGTGAGTTGATCATCTCGGGTGTGTGTGTGTGTGTGTGTGTGTGTTGAGTGAGTGAGTCTCTATCTGTGTGTTGTGTGTGGTGTGTGTGTGTGTGTTGACGGTGAGTGAGTCTCTCTCTGTGTGTGGGTGTGTGTGTGTGTGAGTGAGTGAGTGTTTGTGTGTGTGGTGTGTGTGTGTGTGGTGAACGGGGAGTGAGTCTATTCTCTGCTGTGTGTGGTGTGTGTTTGGGAAGTGAGTGAGTATCTCTCTGTGGTGTGTGTGTGTGTGTGTGAGGAAGTCTAGCTCTGTGTGTGTGTGTGTGCGGAGTGGAGTCTCTCGTGATTGTGTGTGTGGATGTGCGTCCGAGTCTCTCTGTGTGTGTGTGTGGGGGATGGTCTCTATCCTATGTGTGTGGTGTAGTGAGGAGTCTCTCTCTCTGGGTGTGTGTGGAGTGAGTGAGTATCTATATATGTGTGTGTGTGGGAGTGCGTGAGTATCTCGCTCTGTGTGTGTGTGTGAAGTGAGTGAGTCTCTTCTCGTGGTGTGTGTGAGTGAGTGAGTATCATCTCTCTGTGGTGTGTGTGAGTGGATGAGTTCTCTCTCTCTGTGTGGTGGTGTGAGAGACGGAGGAGTCTCTCTCTCGTGTGTGTGTGTGTGAGTGAGGAGTCTCTCTTCTGTGGGTGTGTGTGGTTTGTGTGTGGTGGTGACGTGGTGAGTATCTCTCTGTGTGTGTGTGTGTGAGTGAGGGAGTCTCTCTCTGTGTGTGTGTGTGTTGGGTGTGTGTGAGTGAGTGGGAAAGGGGGGTTTATCTCTAGTGTGGTGTGTGGTGGTGATGTGAGTGAGGTATCTCTCTGTGTGTTGTGTGTGTGGGTGTGTGTGTGGAGTGAGTGACAAAGTATCTATATGTGTGGAGTGGAGTGAGTAATCTATATGGGTGTGTGTGTGAGTGAGTGCAGTATATCATCTGGGTTGTTGTGGTGTGTGTGCGTGAAGTGAGCTCTCTCTGTGTGGTGTGTTGTGTGAAGTGATGAGTCTCTCTCTGTGGGTGTGTGGGGGTGTGTTGTGTGGAGTGAGTGAGTCTCTCTCTGGGTGAGTGAGTGAGTCTCTCTCTGTGTGAGTGAGTGAGTGAGTCTCTCTCTCTGAGTGTGAGTGAGTGAGTGAGTCTCTCTCTGTGTGGGTGTGTGTGTGTGTGGGTGAGTGAGTCTCTCTCTGTGTGTGTGAGTGAGTGAGTGAGTCTCTCTCTGTGTGTGTGGGTGAGTGAGTGAGTCTCTCTCTGTGAATGTGAGTGAGTGAGTGAGTGAATGAATGAGTGAGTGTGTGTGTGTGAGTGTTGTGTGTGTGTGTGTGAGTGAGTGAGCGCGTGTGTGTGTGTGTGTGTGAGTGAGGGAGTCTCTCTCTGTGTGTGTGTGTGTGAGTGACGTGAGTCTCTCTTCGTGTGTGTGTGTTGAGGGAGTGAGTCATCTCTGTGTGGTGTGTGAGTGAGTGAGGTCTCTCTATGGTGTGTGTGTGTGTGTGTGTGTGAGTGACGTGAGTCTCTCTCTGGGTGTGTGTGTGTGTGTGAGTGAGTGAGTCGCTCTATGTGGGGTGTAGGTGTGTGTGTGTGTCGTGGGTGAGTGAGCTC
>JADLZN010009631.1:0-10000 GCA_018155175.1 Sinocyclocheilus anophthalmus | reverse complement strand
TGAGTTCTCTCTGTAGTGTGAGTGAGTCGTGAGTGAGTCTCTATCTGTGAGTGCTGAGTGAGTGAGTGAGTCTCTCTTCTGAGTTGTGAGTGAGTGGTGAGTCTCTCTCTGTGAGTGTGAGGAGTGAGTGAGGTGAGTGAGTATCTCTCTGTTGTGTGTGTGTGTGTGTGTGGGTATGTGTAGTGCGTGGTGAGCTCTCTCTGGAGGGTGTGTGGGTGAGTGAGTACTCTCTGGTGAGTGTGAGTGATGAGTGAGTCCTCTCTGTGAGTGTTGAGTGAGTGAGTGAGTCTCTCTTGGAGGTGAATGTGAGTGAGGCGTCTCTCTCTGTGATGGAGTGTGAGGAGTGAGTGAGTCTCTCCTGTGAGTGGAGTGAGAAGTGAGGAGTGAGTCTCTCTATGTGAGTGTGAGTGAGTGATGGGTGAAGTGAGTTCTCTCTGGTGAGGTGAGTGAGTGAGTGGTCGCTCTATGTGAGTGGAGTGAGTGAGTCTCTCTCTGTGAGTGTGAGTGAGGGAGTGAGTGAGAGAGTCTCTCTCTGGTGAGTGGAGTGAGTGGTGAGGAGTCTCTCTCTGTGGGTGAGTGAGTGAGGTGACGGGCGTATCTAATGTGAGTGTGAGGGTGAGTGAGCCCCCGAGTGATGGTGAGCCTCTCTCTGTGTGTGTGAGGGAGTGAGTGAGTCTCTCTCTGTGAGTGTGAGTGAGTGAGTGAGTCTCTCTCTGGGAGTGTGAGTGAGTGAGTCTGTCTCTGTGTGTGTGAGTGAGTGAGTGAGTGAGTCTCTCTATGTGAGTGTGTGTGAGTAGAGTGAGTTTCTCTCTGTGAGTGTGAGTGAGTGAGTGAGTGAGATCTCTCTGTGAGTGCTGAGTGAGTGAGTCTCTATTGTGAGTGTGAAGTGAGTGAGGAGTTCTATCTCTGTGAGGGTGAGTGAGTGAGTGAGTGAGTCTCTCTATGTGAGTGTGAGTCCGATTGGAGGAAGTGGTCTCTCTCTGTGGTGTGTAGGAGGTGAGGGAGTGAGTGAGTCTCTCTCTGTGAGTGTGAGTGAGTGAGTGAGTGAGTCTATCTCTGTGAGTGTGTGTGTGTGAGTGAGTGAGGTCTCTCTCTGTGAGTGTGAAGTGATGTGAGTGAGTGGTCTATCTCTGTGAGTGTGTGAGCTGTGAGTGAGTGCAGTGAGTATCTCTTGTGAGTGTGAAGTGAGTGAGTGAGTGAGTCTCTCTTGTGAGTGTGAAGTGATTGGTGAGTGCGTGAGTCTCTCTTGTGAGTGTGTGAGTGATGTGAGTGAGTCTTCTGTGAGTGTGAGTTGAGGAGTGAGTGAGTCTCTCTCTGTGAAGTGGAGGTGATGTGATAGTGAGGAGTCTCTCTCTGTGAGTGTGAGGCGGAGTGAGTCTCTCTCGTGAGTGGTGTGTGAGAGTGACGAGTGAGTGAGGAGTCTCTCTCTGTGGTGTGTGTGTGAGAGTGAGTGAGTGGGGGTGTGTGTGTGTGAGTGTGTGTGTGAGGGAGTGAGTGAGAGTTCATCTCTGTGAGTGTGTGGTGTGAGTGAGTGCGTCTCTCTATGTTGACGTGTGTGTGTGAGTGAGTGAATGAGTCTCTCTCTGTGAGTGTGTGTGAGAGAGTGAGTGAATGAGAGTGTGTGTGTGAGTGTGTGTGTGTGAGAGTGAGTGAGGAGTCTCTTTGTGTGGGTGTGGGTGTGTGAGAGTGAGTGAGTGAGTATCTCTATGTGTGGTGAGAGATGAGTGACTGGTGAGTTGAGTCTCTCTATGTGAGTGGTGTGTGGGAGAGTGTGAGGGGTGAGGGGGTCTCTCTCTTGAGGGTGTTGTGTGAGAGTGAGGGATGAGTCTCCTATTGTGTGTTTGGTGTGTGGTGTGTGAGATTGGAATAGTAGCGGTGAGTGAGTATCATCTCGGTGGTAGCGTGAGTGAGTGAGTGAGTCGTTCTCTGTGAGTGTGTGTGTGCGAGGAGTGAGTGAGTGAGTCTCTCTCTGTGAGTGTGTGTGTGGGAGTGAGTGAGTGCGTGAGTCTCTCTCTGTGAGTGTGAGTTAGTGAGTGAGTGAGTGAGTGGTCTCCTTATCTCTGTGAGTGGTGGTGTTGTGGATGTGAGTGTGAGTGAGTGAGTCTCTTTGTGTGTGTGTGTGTGTGTGAGGTGAGTGAGTCTCTCTCTGTGAGTGTGTGTGTGCGTGTGAGAGTGAGAGAGAGTCTCTTATGTGAGTGTGTGTGTGAGAGCTGAGTGAGTGAGTATATATCTCTTGCAGTGTGTGTGTGAGATGAGGATGTTGAGTCTCTCCCTCTGTGTGTGTGTGGTGTGTGTGTGAGAGTGAGTGAGTGAGGGAGTCTCTTCTGTGTGTGAGAAGTGATGTGAGTGAGTCTCTTGTGCTTGTGTCTGTGTGGAGTGAGTGAGTGAGTCTCTTCTCGTGAGTGAGTAGTGATGTGAGTGAGTGAGTCTCTCTCTGTGAGTGTGTGGGTGTGTGTGTGTGTGTGTGAGTCTCTCTCTGTGAGTGTGTGTGTGAGAGAGTGAGAGAGAGTGTCTGTGTGTGTGAGTGTGTGTGTGAGAGTGAGTGAGTGAGTCTCTCTTGTGAGTGTGTGTGTGAGTGTGAGTGAGTGAGTTCTCTCTCTGTGAGGGTGTGTGTGTGGTGAGAGTGAGGGAGTGAGTCTATCTCTGTGTGGGTGTGTGTGTGTGAGAGTGAGTGAGTGAGTAAGAGTGTGCGTGTGTGTGTGTGTGTGAGAGAGTGAGTGAGTGAGTCTCTCTCTGTGGGTGTGAGTGAGTGAGTGAGTCGACGTGACGGTGAGTCTATCTCTGTGGTGTGTGTGGGTGGAGTTGATGGAGTGTGTCTCTCTCTGTGTTTGTGTGTGTGTGTGTGGGTGAGTGAGTCTCTCTCTGTGTGTGTGTATGTTTGTGTGTGTGAGAGAGTGTGTGTATGTGTGTGAGTGAGTGAGTGAGTGAGGCTCTCTCTGTGAGTGTGAGTGAGTGAGTGAGTGAGTGAGTCTATCTCTGTGAGTGTGTGTGTGTGAGTGAGAGAAAGAGAGAGAGTGTGTGTGTGTGCGTGTGTGTGTGTGTGAGGAGTGCTGGGAGGAGTCTTCTCTCTGTGTGTTGTGTGGGTGTGAGTGAGTGAGGCGGTCTCTCTCTGTGTGATATGAGTGAGTAGTCTCATCCGTGGTCGAGTGAAGTGAGTGAGTGAGGAGTGAGTCTCTCACCTCTGTGTGTGTGTGTGTGAGTGAGTCTCTCTCTGTGAGTGTGTTTGAGTGAGTGAGGGGTCTCTTTGTGATTGTTGTGTGTGTGAGGAGTGAAGTCTCTTCTGGGAGTTTGTGTGTGAGAGTGAGTGAGTGAGTCTCTCTCCGTGTGTGTGTGTGTGAGAGTGAGTGAAAATGTGTGTGTGTGTGTGAGTGTGTCTGTAGGTGAGTGTGTGTGAGTGTGTCTGTAGGTGAGTGTGTGTGAGTGGTAGTGAGGGAGTGAGTGCGTCTCTCTCTGTGGAGTGAGTGAGTCTATCTCGTGAGGAGATGGTGAGTGAGTGAGTCTCTCTCTGTGAGTGTGAATGAGTGAGTGAGTGAGTCTCTCTCGTGTGTGTGTGTTTGTGTGTGAGTGAGTGAGTGAGTCTCTTTCTGTGAGTGTGTGAGTGTGTGTGAGAGTGATGGGAGTGAGTCTCTTATGTGCTGTGGTGTGTGTGTGTGAGATTGTGATGGTGAGTGGTCTCTCATTATGTGTCGTGAGGGCGGTGGAGTGAGTGAAGGGTCTCTATCTGTGTGTGAGTGTGTGTGAGTGAGGTGAGTGAGTCTCTCTCTGTGTGTGTAGTGGTGTGAGTGAGTGCGTCTATCCGGTGTGAGTGTGTGTGAGCGTGAGTGAGGGAGTCTCTCTCTGGCGTGTGATTCGTGTGGAAGTGAGTGAGTGAGTCTCTCTCTGGAAGTGTGTGTGTGTGTGTGAGTGAGTGACTGTGAGTGAGTGAGTTCTCTGGCGAGGTGTGTGAGAAATGTGAGGAGCTGAGTCATTCTCGTGTGTGTGTGTGTGTGTGAGTGACGTGAGTGAGTCTCTATATCTGTGTGTGTGTGATGTGTGAGAGGGAAGTGAGTGAGTCTCTCTCTGTGTGTGTGTATGTGTGTGGGTGTGGGTGATGTTGTGTGTGTGTGTGAGTGAGTTCCTCTCTGGGAGTGTGTGGTGTGAGATGAGGGAGTGAGTGAGTAGCTCTCTTGTGAGTTGTGATGTGAGGTCGAGTGAGTCGCAGTCTCTCTGTGAGTGTGAGTGGACGGTGAGTGAGGAGTGAAAGTCTATCTCTGTGAGGTGAGTGATGTGAGTGAGTGAGTCTCATATGTGGTGTGGTGTGTGAGGAGGTGGTGACAGTGAGTCTCTCTCTGTGAGTGTGTGGGAGTGAGTGAGTCTCTCTCTGTGAGTTTGAGTGAGTGAGTCTCTCTCTGTGAGAGTGAGTGAGTGAGTGAGTCTCTCTCTATGAGTGTGTGTGAGTGAGTGAGTGAGTGAGTCTCTCTGTGAGTGTGTGTATAGTGAGTGAGTGAGTCTCTCTCTGTGATGTGTGTGTGAGTGAGTGAGGAGTGAGTGTATCTATGTGTGAGTGTGAATGAGTGAGTGAGTGAGTCTCTCTCGTGAGTGGTTGTGAGAGGAGTGAGTGAGTAGTCTCTATCTGTGAGGTGCTGGGTGAGAGTGAGTGCGTGAGTCTCTTCTGGTGTGTTATGTGTGCTGGAGAGGAGTAGTGAGTCTCTCTCTGTTTGTTTGTGTGTGTGTGTGAGTGTGAGTGAGGCTCTCTCTGTGTGTGTGTGTGGGAGAGTGAGTGAGTGAGTGTGTGTGTGTGTGTGTGTTTTGTGTGTGTTTGTGTGTGTGTGTGTCTCTCTCTGTGAGTGTGTGTGTGAGAGTGGAGTGAGTGAGTATCTTCTCTGTGAGTGCGTGTGTGAGTAGTGAGTGAGTGAGTCCTCTCTACTGAGTGTGTGTGTGAGAGTGAGTGATGTGAGTGAGTACTCTCTCTGTGAGTGTGAGTGAGTGAATGAGTCTCTCCGTGAGTGTGAGTGAAGTGAGTGAGTCTCTCTATGGCGTGTGCGAGAGGCTCTCTCTTGAGCGTGGGGAGGGGAGTGAGTGTGAGTGAGGTCTTATCTGTGAGTGTGAGTGAGTAGTGAGCTCTCTTGTGAGGGTGTGTGTGAGGGCAGTGAGTGAGTCTCTCTGTTGTGTGTTAGTGAGTGAGTGAGTCTCTCTGTGTGTGTGGTGTGTGTGGGTGTGGTGTGTTGTGGTGTGAGTGAGTGAGGAGTCTCTCTCGTGTGTGTGTCGAGTGTGAGTGAGTGAGTGAGTGAGTATCTCTATGTGTTGTGGGAGTGGTGAGTGAGTCTCTATAGGTGTGGTGTGTGATGTGACGTGAGTGAGTCTCTCTATGTGGTGGTTGTCCAAGTGAGTGAGTGAGGAGTCTCTCTCTGTGTGTGTGTGAGGGAGTCTCTCTGTGTGGTGTGTGTGTTGTGAGTGATGTGAGTGAGTCTCTCTCTCTTGTGTGTGTGAGTGATGTGAGTGAGGTCTTCTCTTGTGTGTGGTGAGTAGTGAGTTGAGTGAGTCTCCTCATCTGTGTGTGTGTGAAGTGACTGAGTCTCTCTCGGGATGTTGTGTGAGAGTGAGGGGGTCTCCTCTCTGTGTGTGTGTGTTGACGTGAGTGGTGAGTCTCTCCTCTTTGTGTGTGAGATGGAGTGCGTATATCTCTGTGTGTGTGTGTGATTGGTGTGAGTGAGTGAGTGAGTCTCTCTGTGAGTGAGTGAGTGAGTTCATATCTGTGTGTTGTGGAGTGAGTGAGTGAGGTCTCTCTGTGCGGGAGTGAGTGAGGGAGTCTCTCTCTGTGTGTGTGTGTGTGTGAGTGAGTGCGTGAGTGAGTCTCTCTCTGTGTGTGTGTGAGTGAGTGAGGTGAGTGAGTCTCTCTTGTGTGTGTGGTGTGAGTGGAGTGAGTGAGTGAAGTCTCTCTATGTGTGTGTGTGTGATGAGTGAGTGAGTGTGTGTGTGTGTGTGTGTGAGTGATTGAGTGAGTCCCTCTCTGTGAGGAGTGAGTGAGTTTTCTCTGGGTGTGAGAGGTGAGGAGTCTCTACTATGTGTGTGTGTGGTGTGAGTGAGGAGTGAGTCTTCGTTGAGTGAGTGAGTGAGTCTTCTATGTGTGTGTGTGAGTGAGTGAGGATCTCTCGTGGTGACGTGAGTGACAGTGAGTCTATCTCTGTGTGTGTGTGAAGTGAGTGAGGTAGTGAGTCCTCTCTGTGTGTGTGTGAGTGATGTGAGTGGTGAGTCTCTCTCTGTGTGGTGTTGTGAGTGAGTGACAGTGAGTGAGTCTATCTCTGTGGTGTGTGTGAGTGAGTGAGTCTCTATTGTGTGTGTGTGAGGTGAGTGAGTGAGTCTCTCTCTGTGTGTGTGGGTGAGTGAGTGAGTCTCTCTGTGTGAGAGTGAGTCTCTCTTTCTGTGTGTGTGTGAGTGAGGGAGTGAGTACTCTCTGTGTGTGTGTGAGTGAGTGAGTGAGTGAGTGAGTCTCTCTTGGTGTGTGTGATGTGCGTGACGTGGTCTATCTCTGTGTGTGTGTGTGAGTGTGAGTGAGGCTCTCTCTGTGTGTGTGTGTGAGGCTCTCTGTGTGTGTGGGTGTGTGTGTGAGTGAGTGAGTCTCTCTCTGTGTGTGTGTGAGTGAGTATCTCTCTGTGTGTGTGGTGAGTGATGTGAGTGGTATCTCTGTGTGGGTGAGTGAGTGAGTGAGTCTCTCTCTGTGTGTGAGAGTGAGTGAGTGAGTATCTCTCTGTGAGGTGTGTGTGTGAGTGCAGTGAGTGAGTCTCTCTTGTGAGTGTGTGTGTATGAGTGAGTGAGTGAGTGAGTGAGTGAGTCTCTCTCTCTGTGAGTGTGTGGTGTGAGACGTGAGGAGTGAGTCTCTTGTGTGTGTGTGTGTGTGTGATTGTGTGTGTGTGTGTGTGTGAGAGTGTGAGTGTGATAGTGTGAGTGTGATAGTGTGAGTGTGTGAGTGTGAGTGTGTATCTGTGAGTGTGTGTGTGTATCTGTGTGTGTGAGTGAGTTCTCTATGCGAGTGTGTGGTGTGTGTGCGTGAGTGTGTGAGTGAGTCTTCTCTGTGAGTGTGTGGGTGTGTGCGATGAGGGATGAGTGAGTGAGTTTGTGTGTGTGTGAGTTTGTGTGTGTGAGTGAGTGAGTCTCTCTCGGTGAGTGTGAGTGAGTGAGTGAGTCTATCTCTGTGAGTGTGTGTGTGTGAGTGAGAGAGAGAATGTGTGTGTGTGAGTGTGTGTGAGTGAGTGAGTCTCTCTCTGTGAGTGTGTGTGAGTGAGTGAGCGAGTGAGTCGTTTCTCGTGAGTGTGTGTGAGTGAGGAGTGAGTCTCTCCTCTGTAGTGTGTGTGAGGTGACGAGGAGTGAGTGTGATGAGTGAGTGAGTGAGAGTGAGTGCAGTCTCTCTCGTGAGTGGTTGTGAGGAGTGAGTGAGTGAGTGAGGTCTCTCTATGTGCGTGTGTGGTGGGAGTGTGTGTGTTTCTGCTGGAGTGTGTGTGTGTGTTGTGTGTGTGAGGGAAGTGAGTCTCTCTCTGTGAGTGTGTGGGTGTGTGTGTGTGAGTGTGTTTGTGTATGTGTGTGAGTGTGTGTGTGTGTGTGTGAGTGAGCTCTCTCTGTGAGTGTTGGGAGTAAGTGAGGTCTCTCTATGTGGGTGTGTGTGTGGGTGTGTGTGTGAGGGAGTTCTCTCTCTGTGAGTGTGTGTGTGTTGTGTGGTGTGAGTGAGTCTCTCTTGGAGTGTGTGTGTGTGTGGGTGTGTGGAGCTGAGTCTCTCTCTGTGAGTGTGTGTGTGTGTGTGTGTGTGGTGAGTCTCTCTCTGTCGATGAGTTCCTGTGTGTTGAGGTGAGCTCTCTAGTGGTGTGTGTGTGTGTGTGTGTGTGAGTCTCTCTATGTGGGTGTGTGTGTGTGTGTGTCTCTCTATGTGAGTGTGTGTGTGTGTGTGTAGATGATCTGACACTGTGTGTGTGTGTGTGTGAGTGATTGAGTGAGTGAGTCTCTCTCTGTGAGTGAGTGTGTGTGTGTGTGTGGTGTGTGTGTGAGTGTGTCTCTCTCTGTGAGTGTGTGTGGTGTGTGGTGTGTGTGTGAGTGAGTCTCTCTCTTTGAGTGTGTGTGTGTGTGTGAGTGAGTCTCTCTCTGTGAGTGTGTGTGTGGGAGTGAGTGAGGTCTCTATCTGTGTGTGTGTGTGGGAGTGATGTGAGTGAGTATCTCTCTCTGGTGGTGTATTTGTGAGGAGGAGGGAGTCTCTCTTCTGTGTGTGGTGTGAGGTGAGTGAGTCTTCTCTCGTGTGTGTGTGAGGAGTGAGGGAGTCTCTACTCTGGTGTGTGTGAGATGTGTGAGTCTTCTATGTGGGTGTGTGAGTGACGTGAGTGAGTCTCTCTCTTGTGTGTGAGAGGGTGAGTCTCTTCTGTTGTGTGTCGTGCGTTGAGTGACGTGACGTGAGTCCTTGTGAGTGAGTGAGTGAGTCTTATGTGGTGTGAGTGAGTGCGTGAGTCTCTCTGTGACAGTGAGTTGAGTGAGGAGGTCTCTCTTGTGTGTGTGTGGAGAGCGAGTGAGGAGTATCTCTCTGTGTGTGTATGGAGTGAGTGAAGTGAGGAGTCGCTCTATGTGTGTGTGTTGTGAGTGAGGATGTGAGTGAGTCTCTCTCTGTTGTGGTGGAGTGAGTGAGTATCTCTCTGTGTGGTTGTGAGTGACGTGAGTGAGTATCTCTTGGGTGTGTGTGAGTGAGTCTATCTAGCTGTGTGTGTGGGTGAGTGAGTCTCTCTCTGTGTGTGTGTGACTGTGGAGCGTGAGTGATCTCTACTCTGTGTGTGTGGTGAGTGAGGAGTGGGAGTGAGTTGATGTGAGTCTATATTGTGTGTGTCGTGAGTGAGTGAGTGAGTACATCTCTCATGTGTGTGTCGTGTTGTGGGTGTGAGTGGTGAGCTCTCTCTGTGTGGTGTGGTGTGTGTGTGGTGGGTGTGGTGTGTTGAGTGAGTGAGTCTTCTCTGTGTGTGTGTGAGGAGTCTATCTCTGTGTGTGTGTGATGGAGTGATGGTGAGCTCTTCTGTTTGTTGGTCGTGAGTGATGGGAGTGCGTCTCTCTCTGTGTGGAGTGAGTGGGTGAGTGAGTCTTCTATGTGATGTGTGGTGTGCGTGAGTGAGTGAGTCTATCTCTGTGAGTGTGTGTGTGTGTGAAAGTGGGAGTGAGTGAGGTGATCTCTCTCTGTGGAGTGTTGTGTGTGAGAGTGAGTGAGTGCGTCTCTCTGTGTGTGTGTGTGTGGTGTGTGTGTTGTGTGTGAAGAGTGAGTGAGTGAGTCTTCTCTGTGTGGCGTGGTGAGAGTGAGTCTAATATCTGTGTGTGCTGTGTGTTTGTGTGTGTTTGTGTGTGTGTGTGTCTCTCTCTGTGAGTGTGTGTGTGTGTGAGTGAGGTGTGAGTGGTCTCTCTCTGTGGTGTTTGTTGTGTAGTGACCGTGAGTGGGGGAGTGAGTCTCTCTATGGAGTGTGACGTGAGTGAGTGAGGAGTCTCTCTCTGTGAGTGTGGTGGAGTGGAGTGAGGTCTCCTCTGTGAGTGGACGGAGTGAGTGAGTGAGGAAATCTCTCTGTGAGTGTGTGTGCGGTGAGTGATCTCTTCTGTGAGTGTGTGTGTGAGGGTGAGGTGAGGAGTCTCCTCTGTGAGGTGTGTGAGTGCGTGGTGAGTCTCTCTCTGTGAGGCTGTGATGACTGACGTGAGTGAGTGTGAGGTGAGTGAGTGAGTGCGTGAGTGAGTCTTCTCTGTGAGGGTGTGGAGTGACGGTGAGGTGAGGAGTGAATTCTCTCTGTGAGTGTGTGTGTGTGAAGTGAGGGAGTCTATATCTGTGACGTGGGTGTGGGTGTGTTGTGTGAGTGAGGTGAGTATCTCTCTGTGTGGGGGGTGTGTGTGTGTGAGTGAGTCTCTCTCTGTGGGTGTGTGTGTGTGTGGTGGGTGTGTGTGTGAGGGAGGCGATCTCTGGAGTGGGGTGAGTGACGTGAGTCGCTCGATGTGTGTGGGTGTGGGGGTGTGTGGGGGG